>VKOC01018482.1:0-20125 GCA_009364415.1 Spea multiplicata | reverse complement strand
ACAAAGAACGGTTAGTACCTTTTGTTTAAAAGTAAAACAATAAAAAAAGCGAGAAGAAAACACTTAACATATGGATTATCCTTATTTTCTAGTGCTGAACCATCTTAGCAGAAAGAAATCGAATACAAAAACCATTAAAGATAGCAACAGAGACTGCATACATAAACTTCCAGGGATGGAGCGGGAGGATAAGAAATAAGAGGTAAGTCGTTATAATTCGGCATTTCTGCTGGCTAGGTATGAATTGTTAAGTTTTTGGAGGCATGATTCCCATACTTCTCCATTGTAATTTGGAATTTTAATTGGCTCTCCAACTGTGACACGTTGAAGTATCTATTTTGTTTCCATTCTTTCACTATTATTTTCTTAGCTGCTACGCATGAGTGAATGGTTACATTTAGTTGTACTTGTGTCAAAGGAGGCCAGCCTAAGTGGAGTAATAGAGAGTACGGGGAATCTGGAATTACTATATTATCTATTTCCCTCAGATAAAGAAGAATCTCTGCCCAGAATCTATTGACCTTACAACAGGACCACCATACATGGAGGTATGTTCCAATCGACTGATCGCAGCTCCAATTTATTGGAAACATACCGTATTTATCGGCGTATAACACGCACTTTTATTTCTAAAAAAATAAAGTTTAAACCCTACCTGCGTGTTATATGCCGATAACTTTCTGTAGCCGCGTCTCCCGCACTTCCGGTTCCGGCGAGGGTGCGTGTTATACGCCGGTAAGTACGGTACTTGCTATACGAGTTGGTATGAAGTACCATTTATTTAGTACTTTAAATTGTGTCTCCAGTAAAGAAAGGTCATGTATCCTAGGGAGGAGTTTCCTAATTTCATTTAACCAATCGTTTATTGTGATAGAGATATTTAGTTCTTTCTCCCAACTAGGTATTATCTTAAAGATAAATGTATTCCCTTCTTTAACCCCTTAACGACAATCCCTGTACATGTACAGGCTGCCGTTAAATAGCTGCATCGCCGCAATCAGCGGCTTTGCAGCATCCACAAGTGAGGCTGACCGTGGATCCGGGCAGGGCAGCCCTCCCCGGAAGAAAAATGGCCGCCGCCACAGCGATCATCAAAGATTGCGGCGGCGCAATCGCTTCCTAAGCATAAACTGTGTTGCTGACATGCCTCAATATCGAGGCATATCAGCAACACTACCCCCTACCCCAATCACCTTGTGATTGCTCCGAGGAGCAACCACAAGTGCCATCCTCGCGGCAGCTCACTCCGCCCTGCTGCTGACGCCACGCGGTCTCGTCGGGGTCGCGGCTCGCCCCCTGCAGCGACGTCGGCTGAGCGTCACACCAAGGTGGTCCTGCCTCCACGTCATCGCTCGGGCTCGTTACCACCTCTCACCGCCGGGATCGCGGATCGGAAGACTGCCGCGATGACGTCACGCGACGCACGGAACGCCACGGCCTCATTGTGAGTAGGATTTCCCTATTTAAAGGCCATTTGTTTTCTCTTCTGTACCCGTTCAAAGTATATTACTTTTTGGGTGTGCTGTTCCTTGTGATATTTACCTTGCCTAGTGTACCGACCTTTGCCTGCCTCGACCTCGGATACGTTTTGACCTCGCTGTTTGCCGTTGCCCTTTTGATCGGACAGTTATCTGGACTACGCTACGTCCTTATATCTGCATAATTGGATCCTCCTTCACTACCTGACCCCGTGACAACAGGATGGCATTAACAAAAGATCTGAGTTCACAGAGTGTCTATCCAGACCCTCTTGAGAACTCTCGAGCTCCTCCTGCAGGTTGAATGCAGGTACTGCATCCAACCATGCAAGGTCAATGGAGCCCAGCTCACTGAGAGTGACTATAAAAAAAAAAAAAAAAAATTGGTCAAAAATGTTTAAAAAAATTAAAAAAATATGGTAACATGTAAAAATCCCCACTGTTATAGTAGTAATTCCAGCTTGTTTCCAATCATCCAGAGAGATGTCATCCATAATAACCTCCAAAATATTGAGATTTAGTGAGTCAATTAATTTATCTTTAATGCCCATTTTCTTTTTAATGTTTAACAAGTCAGGTATAATACTCTCTAAGATCTTGTTCTTATCTTTGATCTGAGTTAGTATTTCTTTATCTTTTAAGGACCAAATGAATTTGTTTAGGCTATCAACCTCACAGATTGTTTGTTCTATTTTATACCATGCTTCTGGCTTAGCTGATTCTTGTTTTAACAATATGGTATATTCTACTAGTTTCATATTGTTGATTTATCTGAGAAAGTTCATGCCATCTCTAGTACGGACACCCACCTGTTTAACATTTATCCTAGCTATCTTCCCCTTCCAAACATAATTTATAAAGGAGGTATGTAGCATAGCAAGCCAGCTCTGTGGGAATTTTATTGGTAGCATTCTAAACAGGTAGTTCCATTTTGCCATTAACCCCTTAAGGACAATAGGGGTTTTTACTCGTAGTATATTGTGGGACAATGGCTTTTTTAACGTTTTTCAGTGTTACTGTTTAGCTGTGATTTTCTTCTTTCTCATTTCGTGCTCCCACACATATTATATATTGTTTTTTTCAGGACAAACAGGGCTTTCTTTAGATACCATTCATTTTATCATATCATCTAATTTACTATAAAAAAAATGATAAAAAATGGGGATTTTTTGTTAAAAAAATACTTTCTCTCACTTTTTAAACAGAAAACTTTTACTCATCTGCAAAAACTAATGAAAAAACCTGCTAAATAGATTCTACTATTTGTCCTGAGTTTAGAAATACCCAATGTTTTTATGTTTTTTTGCTTTTTTCTGCACGTTATGGGGCAATAAGTACAGGTAGCGTTTTGCCATTTCAAAACCTTTTTTTCCAAATCTGGTAATTCTGCACCCCATGTGCCATTTCGGGTATCTTTGAAGCCGGCCAACGTAATTTACCCCATCAAATCATATATTTTTAAAAACTAGACACCCCAAGGTATTTGAAATGCTGGAATTTTAACCCTTTCCATGCACTAATTTTACCACCACCCTTTGTGAAACTTTATAGTAGTACATTTTTTTTGTATTTTTTTCACACATGTTGTATTTCAGGTATAAATTTATCGCTCCTGGTGTATGTCCATGTCACACAACACCCCAATATGTGTTCAGTAACATCTCCTGAGCGCATTGATACCCCCCATGCATGGGTTTGTAGGGTTATTTGGGAGGTAAAATGCCGCCTTTGTGAGGTGTGTATTTTTTTGCCATTTAGACATCTGCCCCATGTCCCATTTTTGGGATATATTTGGGACATCTTTGAAGCCGGCCAATTCAATTTACCCCCTCAAATCATATATTTTTTAATACTAGACACCCTATGGGCATTTGTAATGCCAATATTTTAACTCTTTCCATGCTGGAATTTTTTTTTAAAAAAAAAAGAATTTTAGGACTTGCTTATTAAAAACTTTTTTTTTTGGTGACAGTGGGGCTTTTTACATGTTACCATATTTTTAAGGTATATTTATAAGTTTTTTTAAACATTTTTGACCAATTTTTTTTTTTTACTTTTCACTCTCATTAGTGAGCTGGGCTCCATTGACCTTGCATGGTTGGATGCAGTACCTGCATTCAACCTGCAGGAGGAGCTCGAGAGTTCTCAAGAGGGTCTGGATAGACCCTCTGAACTCAGATCTATTGTTAATGCCATCCTGTGAATGACGGCAACGTCATTCACAGGATGGCACTTGTGGTTGCTCCTCGGAGCAATCACAAGGCGATCGGGGGTCGGGGGGGTAGTGTTGCTGATGTGCCTCGATACTGAGGCATGTCAGCAACATAGTGGATGCTTAGGAAGCGATTTCGATCGCTTCCTAAGCAGTTTTAGCCGGGCGCCGCCGCGATCTTTGATGATCGGTGCGGCGGCGGCCATTTTTCTTCCGGGGAGGGCTGCCGAGGGCTGCCCTCCCCGGATCCACGGTCAGCCTCACTTGTGAGGCTTCCGTGGAAGCTGCAAAGCCGCCGATCGCGGCGAAAACGCCGCGATCGCGGCAATGCAGCTATTTAACGGCAGCCCGTACATGTACGGGCATTGTCGTTAACTCGTTGCTCGGCAACCCCGTACATGTACGGGGATTGTCGTTAAGGGGTTAAATAAGAATAGCGTTAACTCTGCCCCACCGTGAAACTTCTACTTTTCGCCAGTCACTCATAAGTTGGTTTGACATTCTTAATATGCATTAAAAAAAAAAAACCTTTGATAAAAATGCATTTCTTGTTTTTATTTCCCAACCTGCCCCCCCCCCAGTTATGCACATTTTAGCTCAGGCTTGCCACACTGCATCCCAGAAATGTCACATACCCCCAGACATGCCACACTGCCCTCCCTACATATGCCTTATACCCCCAGATATGTCACTCTGTCCTCCCAAGGTATGCCATATACCCCCCTGATATGCCATAGTGCACTCATAGGTTTGCAGACTCGTTCACAGATACAATACTTTTATAAATAAATACAGGGTTAATCTTCACTGCCCCAGGATATAGATTCCCCTCAGTTTGTCCCCCTTTACCTCTAACTGCACCTTAGGTTAAATTTAATGAAATTAACCCTGTCCTCAGCATTAAATTAACCCTGAAGAGAAGACCCCATTAACCATAACTGCCCCTAAATTAACCCTGAAGACCCCATCAACTGCCCTTAAATTAACTCACCAACTATAACTGCCCCTAAATTCAACCTGAATACCCCATCAATCACAACTACCCCTAAATTCACCCTAAACGCCCCATCAACCACAACTGTCCCCAATTTAACCCTTAAGACCCCAACTGCCCCTAAATTAACCCCCACCTCCCCTAGCTTTCAACAGCCCAAATATTAATTTTATACTTACTGTTAGATGAGTGTCACTGCCATGTGGATGCTACAGGAAATGGGCAGAGCCAATCGGCCGATTGGCCCCACCCCTTTCTTCCTCCGGCAGTGATTGCAGGGAGGGACTGGAAAGTAGGAACTGCTGCTGTGAGTCACAAACTGTTTTTATAAAAACGAGGGGTGTTTTTCAGAGCATTTGCTCTGAAAAAAACTCATTTTATACTCTATAAAAATGGATTTAACTAATCGATAATGAAATTCGCTGGCAACGGTTTTCATTATCGATTACTATTTTATCGATTAGTTATTGCAGCCCTACTCTTATCCCATCATTAATTTCCCCAGTCCACTCATTAACCCCTCCCACTCCGTGGTCTGAACATAAAATAAACCCCCCATACTCTCCCTCCCAGCCTTCGGTCTGATCCGGTCCCTAGCCTCTCTCCCATCTCGCACCCTCATTAACCCCAAGCTTCTGGTCTGCAAATTAAATAAACTCCCTACCATCCTTCAGTCTGATCTGGTTACCAGTTCCCATTATTAACTTCCACGGTGCCCTTATTAAATTTTAAATAAACATATTTTTTGTTGTTATCCAATTAATCAACTAAATGAAGAAATAAAACGGTTAGTTGCAGGTCTAGCACAATCCCTTTAAGCATTTGCATAATTAACCACATGCCAATTTATCATATGCACCTTCAGCACACCAATTGCCAAAACGTAACTTTTGACTTATGGGCTGGAAACGTTTTAAAGTATGCGCGCACTGAAGAAGCCAATTGCGAGCATTGTTTTGTTATTCCAACTAGAATTTTTAGACCAGAAACGATGCTGGCTGGAGAATAATGTGTATGCACACTATTGACCAGAAGATCCATCTCCTGAAAGCCAAGGAGCTGGTATCGGGAAATTTCAAAGTGAAAAGACACAATTCATTTAAAGGGGTCACTCAGCCATCATATGCATTATAGTGCTTATGATCTCTGGAACGTCACTTTAACAGGCACAGAAAAGTACAAATTTAACACACACATTTTTACAATAATAATTATATGAAATCATTAACACTACAGAAGGGAATTTGTTTTGAAAAAGAATGAGACATGTTAGAACTAGGTTATAATGTAAAACTAGAGAGTCAGAGGGGGCGTGTCCTAGTGTCTGGAGAAGATGGCCGCACTTTGAGCTAGCTCCCGCTCACCACCTGGCAACTTCAGCTTTCACAGCCTATCTACCCACACTCCGGCGGTTCGCTACCGACCAACGGCGAGATGTCCACCCGTAGAGGCAGAAAACCAGGGGTGTTACATCCGAAGTCGGACGAAGGCCTTGAAGGCGCGGACGACACAGGGCCTAGCACACAGAGTGACATCGCGGACCTTAAGGCCTGCATACTCTCCATCAAACTTGAGCAGCAATCTGACCTCAAGGCAGGTCTCTCTGCGATCTCGGCAGACCTCACTGCACTGGCTACCAGGACTGTCCGTCTGGAAAAGGCGGTTGACGAGCTTATGGCCACTCAGTGTGAACGGGATGTGGACATGGTTCGGCTGGAGGCCATGTGCACGGTTCTCCAGGATGCTGTGGAGGACTTCGACAGCCGCTTCAGGCACTCTAATTTGCGCATCCAGGGTGTCCCATAATCCCTGGTTGATCTGCGACCGTTTTTCCACTGCTATCTGCGGAAACTTCTTCTGGACTTGCCTGAAGCCTAACTCCATCTCGAGCGGATCCACATGACGTTATGACCGAAGCCGGGGTATGGAGACTGTCACACCAACTTGTGTAGTACGTACATGGACTCGCTACCCGGTAGAGATGATATGGCCAATTTCAGTATGTGAGGGGTTAATTCGATTGTATAGGCATGTGGTGCCAAAAGGTCTTTTAAGATAAATTAGTCATTTGAAGCTGGGACTCCAACCAAGGCCCTCTACAAGGTGTGAAATTCTACAGGGCAGCGGTGCCTTTACGTCTACTAGCTGAGTCATTCACTATATGCCTGTATCCCCTCATAGATACTGGATTCTGTGATATGCTAAGTGACCACTAGCAGTCAGGAAAACCATTTCATATCCAACACATATCAATAATAACTCATAATAATAGTTTCATTATCATACCTACTTGTGTGCATACCTAGAAAGGAGAAAGCGCACCCTACAAAAAGAGTACAAACATGGCAGCGCAATTTAAACAGTTTGGAAGGAATTGTGAAGTCTATGATGTTCACTGATAAGTAGCAAGTGTGACATATCTATGGACTTCACAATTTACAAGAAATTGATAGGTGCATGAATTATTGCTGTGATGAGCACAGGAGGGACGATAAAATGAAAATAAGTTATTTTGACTGATATGTTTCCACCACAAAAGGGGGAGGTCACTTAGGGTATACCTTCCCTCCGCTTATACCACCTCTGGGCCGGCTTGGAAACTCGAGATGAACTTGGAAAGAGTATAAAGTTAATGAGAGAAGATTGGTCAGTGTGCTTACTAGGGGCCAAGATCTAATTTTGAGTAAGTCGCCATTTTGCTTGCCGGAGCCCTACAGACAGAAAAACTGTTACTTGACCATTCAAGTGAGTAGTTAGGTTTTCTGTAATTTTCTCCTTTTTATTTTATCTGTTGGTGTAAATAATCTGTTTATCATCTTTTTTGTATGCAATGTGATTTTTTTTGTTCATAATAAATATTTCTTTATTAAGTTCTGCCTTTGTCTGGTAAAGACTCACATTACATGATTAGACCATTTTATCGGTAATTTGAAATCACATAATTATTGTTACAATATTTTGTCTTGGTGGTGGCAGCGTTATTTTGATAGTAGTTATATCATTATAGTTAATTGCAGGTGGTACTAAGGGTGTATATTTGTATTTTTATCACTATTTCCGGTCTAGAGCAGACAGATAGTGAATTTTAACCCATTTACCACCAGAACCAAGTCACGTGCACGGTTGGAGTAGAGTGCGTTCGTGACAGAGACCCCCTAGGAACATCATCTTAAAATGTCACTACTTCACCACTAAGGGAGCCATCCTGCGAGCTATGCGCAATGTTTCACCTGCGATGGATGGTACTACCCCTATCTAGTATGCAGAGGTTGCCCCTTCTACCCTCCGTAAGCGACAGGCCCTGAAGCCTGTAACGGATCTCCTGCGGGAGAAGGGGATCTCCTACCACTGGGGATTCCTTTAAGCTCATGGTTCAGAATGGTGGCTCCCGCCACCAAGCTAGAGCACCAGCCACCAAGTTCATTTACCCCTCGAGGCAGATCTCCGCACCGTCCGGGTCCCCTCGACCACCGCCCCGCGCCGGAGAGCACCTGACATCGCTGACTCTATGGAGTTTATCATGCTCCGGCTTTATCCTTCCCGACTTGGACATGCCGAACCTCAATTACAGCCCTGGCCGAACTCTGCTTGATGGACAGATAAGTGCCTCGGTTTTGTTTGTTTGGGAGTTCCTACGGACTTTTCTGTGTGTTTCTACCGCATATAATTGTGTCATTTGTGGTCACCATTGTGTTTCTGCTACGTTTCATGGAACGTGTTTTAATGTATACATATATACATATCTACGATTCTTTCACTGGTG
The DNA here is from genome assembly GCA_009364415.1 of Spea multiplicata. NCBI lineage: Eukaryota > Metazoa > Chordata > Amphibia > Anura > Pelobatidae > Spea > Spea multiplicata. The sequence goes on along the minus strand of VKOC01018482.1, from coordinate 11,678 downwards.
CTGACCCATCATCTGTCTTCGACCTCCCAGGGGGCGGTAGTTACGTTCCACCTGCCGCACACGTGCAGGTATGGGATTTCCTCCTTCAGTGCCCACTCCCCCAGATTGGTTAATGTTGTCTCGGTACTTAACACACATATACACATACTTGGCGCTTTCTCCCACGTAGATATATCTTATTAATTTTTTTTTTTTAATTTTAAGAAAGCATGGACACCCCTAGCTCTTAGGCGCTGAAGATTGTATCTCATAACGTAAAGGGCCTCTGTGGACTCTCTCCACAGAAACGCTCGATGGCGATCCCACACTATATTAGATAAAAAGCCGATGTTATCCTTCTACAGGAGACCCATTTCCGTAAATCTAATATCCCCAAATTCTGGGATCCAAGGTTTCCCACGCATTTCCACTCTGCAGCTCCGGACAAACGCAACAGTGTATCCATCCTCATACATAAACGACTGCATTTCCGGGCTCTTCAGTCCTTTTCCGAGCCAGGCGGCCGATTCCTTCGTTTGGATGGATTGATCAATGACCAACTGCTTACGATAGTTAATGTATATGCTCCAACCCCACCAAATTCTCTGTTTTTCGATGAGTTGGCTCGATCGCTTCTCACAGCACCCCGGCGGCCTTATACTTGGAGGAGGGGACTATAACTTGGTGATGGATCCGTATCTGATAGCACTCTGTCGGTAGCTCACACCTGTCCGAGAAATATTTTCAAGCCTTTACAGCATTTTGTCAAATCACTGGGACTGTTTGATGCTTGGCGACTCCTTCATCCCTCCGATAGAGACTACTCCTTTTATTCACATCCACAGGCAATGTATTCTAGACTCGACTACTTTTTTCTTAATCAACGTTTGCTCCCTTCGCTTCTGGGCTCCTCAATACATGAGATTTCATGGTCAGACCATGCTATGGTGGAGATTTCTATATCGGCTCTTCAACCTCTGCGTCCTCTCTGGCACCTTAACGATGCTCTACTCCTCGATCCGGACGTTAGAGGGACTATCACCCAATCTCTCTGGGAACCGCCTGGGACGGATACAAATCGGTTCTTCGGTGCCAATTTATAGCGATGATATGCTAAACGGAAACGCCTTCAGTCACAGATTCAAGATCTTACAGACACGTTGACCAAATTACAAACCTTCTGGTGACCAGCGTCTCCTCGATATTGTCGCAACTCAGGGACAAACATTTTTTTAAAAAGCCAACAAGCTAGACACTATAATGGCAAGAAAACTAAGGGACCTTACTCGTTCCCAGACTGCACGAGTCATGAAAACCGCCCTGGTTTTCATGACTCGTGCAGTCTGGGAACGAGTAAGGTCCCTATCGTCGGATCCAGCAACTATATCTGAGAGGTTCACTGAATATTACTCCTACTTTTATAATGGCAAGAAAACCTCCTCTTCCCCATCCCTCCCGTTGGATGTTCAACAATTCCTTTCAGACTGTGAGCTCCCCTCGCTCTCTGCCAAGATGCTTGGCGACATTAACGTGCCCATCACGGTAGATGAAGTTTCGGCGGCTCTGAAGTAAAAAAGCTCCTTTGCCGCATGTCTTCTCCCTCATTTAACTTCTGATTAATTCTGTCCTCACGGGCAGAGCACGACCATCTCCAGATATGCAGAGGGCCAAGATTGTGATGATCCCTACGGAGGGGAAAGACCCATCCCTCTGCACGAGCTACAGACCGATCTCCCTCATCAACACATTTTTCGTTAAAATCCTTGCCCTTTGATTAAATGTCATCCTACTTAGTCTGGTTCAGCCTGATCAAGTGGGCTTTATCCCAGGTAGGGAGGCCCCAGATAATATTCGCCGGACGCTGAACCTGCTCCACTCGAGTCGGAGGACAGGGACTGATGCTTCTGTCATTGGACGCCGAGAAGGCCTTTGACCGAGGGGACTGGGGGTACCTATGGTCTACTACGCAAGCTTTCTGTTTTACTGGAGCCTTTTTGAGGTGTGCAAGCCCTCTACTCTCATCCATCAGCTGTAGTTAATATAGGCACCTTTCACTCTAGACCCTTCCCGATTCAGGATCGGACCCGTCAGGGGTGCCCCCTGTCGTCCCTATTTGCTTTGGCCATAGAGCTTCTGGCACAAGCTGTCCATCTACCTCCCGATATACAACAACATTTATAAGCTCAGTTTATTTGCCGACGACGTCTTGTTATCCTTGACGTCTCCCGTTACATCTCTGCCTAACTTATACCAACTGCTGGGGAGATTTGGGAAACTATCCGGATAAATGTGAATGTTATTCTCCCTGTCCCTGTGGTGAAGCTTTTATCTCTTAATTTTGACTTTAAATGGCAGCCACTTTATATTCGCTCTCTTGGCATAAACATTACTCCTTCCCATCTGCAGATATATGCAGCCAATTACCCACAACTCATCTTGCGCCTGAAGCGTGATCTAACGACATGGTCGTCCTATGCTTTGTCATTAATGGGGAGAGTTTATGCGGTGAAGATGACACTACTGCAAAGGCTTCTTTATTTGTTCCGCTCCATCTCGCCGCCAATCAATAGGAAAGATGTCACTAGCCGCCTGTAAGGCACCTACCTTAATCAGCTCCCGGCCGTCCTCTTCTCTCCCCCGGCAGAAACGCCGGCACCGCAGACCGGAATACGAAGCAGCCGCTCGCGCACGCGGCCGCTTCATGAATATTTATGAGGCTGACCGCAGGCTGGATTCCGCTGCGTCGCTATGGCGACGTAGGACGCGATCACGTCCCGGACGTCGGGGAACGCCCCCCCCGATCTATTTAAACCTCTCACACAGTGTCCTCAGTGCTCAGTCCGCCAGAGAGCGATTGAACAATTTGTTTGGCAAGGCGCAGAAGTCGATTCACTAAAACCCTCTATAGACCAAAAACAGCCGGAGGGTTGTCCGCTCCCCTACTCTACAAATATTACATTGCAGCACAACTGGCGATGATGTTATCTCTCTGTGGCCTTCTACTACACGATTGGTCAAACTGGAATCAGACCTCTGTTCTGGAGCTCATCTGGGGTGGATTATGTGGCACATGCCCTTCTCCAGTGGTACCGCTTGCGATATCGATTTCGACTCACCAGTCCGAGTTCTCTGTTGATTCTGCTTTTCCAGAATCAGGAATTTCCCGCTGGTTATCAAGTTCGCCTGTTCCAGTGGTGGATCTCAAAGGGTCTTGTCACGATAGGGGACCTGAATGATGAACGCTTCTCTTTTCAACAACTAGCATCTCACTATGACCTTCCTGCGGTGGAAATTTTCACCCATTTCATCCGCCTCTTTCTGAAGCGCCACCTGGACCATATACCGACTTTTTATTAACAGGCGAGCCGATTCCCCCACAATCCGCGAGGTGCAATATCTCAACTGTACAATCATATGCTGGGGATTAAGTTTCCGTCTTTGCCCTTGTTTAAACAGCAATGGGAGACAGACCTAGGTCAGACACTTGAGTCGTCAGACTGGGGAGAGATGTACTAAAATGTCTGGAAGGTCACCGCATGCACTCTGGTGCAGGAGAGCTGCTTTAAAGTACTTTCACATTGTACATTGTACTTACTTACACCTTCCAGGCTTCACCGTATGTTCCTGACACACTCCCCTCTTTGCTTCAGGGGTTTGCGCTGAGGAGAGGGACCCCTCTACACACACGGTGGACCTGCCCTCAGGTTGCACCTCTGGTCTTACTTCTTCTACAACTTAAGTGAGGCCCTTGGTGTAAGCTTGCAACCTGAACGGCCCTTCTCTGCAGAAACTACACATTGGATACTTTGACCAAACCAGCTCATCATATAATTTTCCTGAATTTGTACAGTAGTCCGTCTAGCCGTTGCCAAGGTTTGGAAGTTGGGCGCTCCTACAATCCCTGTCATTGAAGCTAAAATCTGGGACATGCTCAAGGTAGAAAAGATCACCGCATATTTACAGGACATATCGCACCTATTCTACCTCACATGGGATCCCCGCAGTGCTGCAGACCTGGATTCTCCTCTCTGTCAGTTGGTGGGTGTCTGTGCGATGCGCGTAGGCATCCTCCGCTTCTCCCCTCCACTTCCGATGGGGCTTCTGTTAATGAACGCCGGCGTCACGTGACCTTCCGGTGCTCCATCATGGAAGCCCCAACTAAAGTGGAGGGGAGAAGCGGAGGCTGTCTGCGCGCATCGCACAGACCCCCACCGGCTGCCAGAAAGCATCCAGGACATATCTGGGGGCACAAGGCATATCGGGGGCACAAAGCATATCGGGGGGGTATGTGGCATATAGTGGGGTATAAGACATATCAGGGGACAGAGAGGCATATAGCGGGATATAAGGCATATCAGGGGACAGAGTGGCATATAGGAGGTATAAGGGATATCACAGTGCACAGTGGCATATAGGAGGTATAAGGTATTTCTGGGGCAGAGTGGCAAGCTGGGGGTGAGATGTGCATAAATGGGGGGCATGTTGGCAAATGAAAAAACATAAACAAGAGGCATTTTTCTCATAGTTTTTATTAAATATGAAAAAAAGTTTACATGAATTAATATTTACTAGTAAAACTTTTTTGATATTAAAACTTAGTTTGTTTAGGTTCCTTTAAAATATAGCTTTAATTATTATGTCATTGTTAATGACACATCTTTATGCAATTTTTTCATTTATTTAAAATAAAAATGTATAATTTACATTTTTTTTATCCAATTAATCGAAAAAATAATCGGCTGCAACTAATCGATTAGTTGCAGACCTACACAGGAATACGTATATTTTAACATTTTTGGTATCTATTTTGCAGTTAGTTAGCATAGGTTATATCAGGGCTCGACAAATCCCAGGCGCCAGGTCGACTCAGAATTTTGGCGCCTAGGAGTTTGTCAGCCTCTTACATCAAAAAATTGTGGATGTAAGAGGCTGAGTCACCACACGGGGGCGCTGATGCTGCTGTCTGGGCAGACAGCACAGCCACTCAGAGCCCGCCCCCAAGTCTGAGATCCCTCCCACGGAGTGATCCTGTAGGCTGAAAATGCGATTGCAGGGAAATCTGCAATAGCGTTTTCAGCTGCCACAGGCAGCTTCAGGAAAGCGGGTTCAGTGTTGATTGGGTCCCCACAAAAGTGTGGGGACCTGACACAACATCCCCCTGCTGCCTGATCGCTCCATGAGAGCGACAGGGCAGCGTTAACCCCTTCAATGCCGCAATCGCGGCATTTAGGGATTAATTCCCGTTTTGTACAGGGCTCTGCTGCTGGAGGTCTGCCTGGAAGCCCAGGCAGGCCAGCAACAGCAAAAACCAGCCCCCCCCCCCAAGCCCTTTCATGACTTCTTTCATGGAAGCCTACAGCAGTCATCAGAGAGACTACCCCCTGCAATGGCTGGTCTATAGACCAGCAATTGCGTCCAAGCTGCCAGAGACAGCTTCAGGGACAGGGGGAGAGGGTTCTTTGGTCTCCACATGAGTGTGGAGAGCAGCCCCACCACCCCCCTGCTGCCTGATCGCTCCATGAGGGCGACAGTGCAGCATTAACCCCTTCAATTCCACAATTGAGTATAACACATTTGTGGCATTGCAGGGGTTAACATTTGTCCCCACAAGCTTGTGGGGACTTAATATCAGTCAATGCTGTGCTCCAATGAAACAAAAGCATTGAAAGAGTTAAAAATATATATAAAAAAAAAAAACAGCACTGACCTGAAAGTCCAGGGTGCTTCCAGGTCAAATACTGTGAGTTTAGTAAGTGTGCTGATGATGATCAGATCACTCCTGACCAACTGTTAGTTTAAAAAAAATCCTGGCTCCTAACTTTTTTAGCTGGCGCCTGGATTCACAACAAATTTGTCAAGCCCTGGGTTATATATACACAGAAATTAGGAAAACCAATAGCCATTTTAATGCCCCCCTTAATTCATAATGCACCTTACTTATAGATATGCCACCCCATACTTATCAATGACCCCCAGCCAGGGAACATCTGCGCGATCCACTTAGACAACCTTTGCTGCCGGCACTTCCACCGGGGACTCTATGGTGGAGCACCGGAAGATTATGTCAAACCGGTACTCCCCCATAGAATCCCCGGCAGCAGAGGTTGTCTATGTACATCGCACAGACGTCCACAAGCTGCCAGAGAGAAGGATTCAGGTCCCCTGCAGCGCTGCAGGGAATCTGCATCCTAATCCTGCTGCTTGTCCGCAGCACAGATAAATGAAAGAACATGTATGCATGTCCCGGGTGTCAGGCGATACGAATTGTGCATCCCTGTGCTAAGTAGGGGGGTTGCCTATATTCGGACAAATACGGTATATACTTTTATGGAGGTATTTAGAATTAGGGGTTGCTCAACAGGCCCAAATGAGACATAAGGCCACTAAAGCAAAATGCGGAATCTATAACGTGCATGGTCCAACTTGTAATATCCAGAAAACCACAAAAAAGCTATGCATGTGTGTATTGCCATAATCAGGAGATGCAGCTCAACACTCAACTGCAATAAAACATACCCTGTGCAAAATACTAAGAAGCCTTGGGGGGGGGAGCAACAAGTTTATTTGAAAACGATTCCATGAAATATGGGGCTGGTATTCAATAATTTCAGGGCCGTTTTTAATTTCCAGTAAGGCCCTGGATTATCACATTACTGAGAGGGCGTCACCTAAATAGAACAGCCTACCAAGGCTAATACAGTAGGATAATTTAAACACACATAGGATGTAAGTAAAGCTAGCCTGAGTTCACAGGTACAATAGGTCGTCTAGGTAGGCCAAACTAATTCTATGTTTGTATTAGTAAAATAAAACAAAAGTAAAAACGAATGCTTATTTTTTTTATTTTTTTTTACTACACGATCCATAAAAATGTCTAGAAGCCACATTTTAGATTTGCTCGCACTTTTTTTTTTTTAATACTAATAACAAAAAACGTAAATACAGCACCAGCATTGTTAACTGCGTGTACATTAATCTACCCTTTTTTATCATAGTAAACCGGGTGCAAAGCGTTTGCTACAGTCGCTGATCTCAAAACTGTACAAATAAGAAAAAATAAAATCTCTTACCGACAACCCTGTACAAGACGTTGTATTTTCATAATCATGCTGCGTACCAAGTTCCATTACATAAATTTATTTATTTTAGCGATCGCACGTACGCCAATGATGTCATCACGTGATTTCGTCTGCCTAGACATCACGTCTCTCATTTTGCGCATGTCAGAAGTAGAGCTCAGAGGCAGTTTGCTTGGAAAGGACAACGAGGATAGAAATGAGCGGTTGTGGTAGAGGTAAATATAGTAAAATTAGAAAAATGTGGGAAGAAAAAAAAATGAAATGACAGATGCAGCAGATAAGACAAGACAAGTATATACACACACCAAGAAACCAGCTCAAATGAATAAATCATCATAAACTGTCTAAAACAAGCTGCATATTGTCTCTAATCCCTTTAGCTTCACGGCATATAATGTTTCATCAACCACTGCTCTTTTTCTTATTCTACTCTCATACCTCGTATCTGTTTACGCCCTCCCTAGTCTTATTTTTACTAACCCTTCTTGGCTTTTAATGTCGTTGTAAACAATAAGGTACCTGGCCCCTGTTGCATGTTTGAAAAAAGCACATAGGCAAGGCTCAAGGTAATGAAATATATATTACATGCATAAACCATGATGGAGCCGAGCACCCTGTTAATAACCCTTGTTTGCAAATCCTGTCATGCTAATACAGTTAATATACTAGATTAGAATGTTGTTAATTTCCACAGAGCCAGCCTACATGATGTGCCATTAACTACAACTCCCATCAGGCTAGTCCAGTGTTTACCTGAACACTATGGGACACCACAATCCCTGGCATGCCAGCTGCTATATGAACTGCAGGTCCCATTGTGTTTAACCAGTATCTAAATGAGATAATCAGGAAACCTAGTCCACATTCATTCCTATCTGAAGTACAAGGTATTCCTGGAGCTCAGGGTCACACAGTGTTACAGGAGATTATTATTTAATGAATAATTAACAAGAGGGCCTTTTTACCCTTTGGGGGGCATTGCTACATTTAAATCAATAAAACACTTCGTGACAATGGCTGATTTTATTTTTGTACCCTCCGTGACAATGGCTGTTTTAACATTTATGCAGTGCTCATGTTTAGCTGTAATTTTCTTCTTTCCCCTTAACTGAACTCACACGAGTTACATATTGGGGGTTTTTCAGGACAAAAATGGCTTTCTTTAGATGTCGTTGTATCATATCATTTACTATAAAAAAAAAAAGTATAAAATACGGTGAAAATTTTATTAAAAAAAGGACTGTTTCGGACTTTTACTTGAAAAATCTTTTACTCATATAAAAGCTAATGAAAAATAGCTAACTGCTAAATAGATTTTACTATTTGTTCTGAGTTTAGAAATACCCAATGTTTTTATGCTTTTTTTACAAATCTGGTAATTCTTCCCCCATGTGCTCATCAAACCATGTATTTTTAAAGACTACACACCCCTGGGTATTTCAAATGCTAGTATTATTAACTCTTTCCATGCACTAATTGTAACTGAAGTCATGCTATAGCACCCCAAATATCAGCCCAGTAGTTAGCAACTGGCATTTTTCAATATTCTACATGGGATTAAAAACAATTCCCCCATTGGACCAATACAGTTACACTGCACATATCTCACACACACCCCTCTATTATATCTTACAATATGGTGTATTTTTACTGTGGAAATTTAAAGATGTAGCGCCCCAAATATCAGCCCAGTAGGTAGCCACTGGCATTTTTCAACATTCTACATGGGGTTAAACAAAATTCCCCCATTGGACCAATACAGTTACACTGCACATATCCCACCCCCTCCCATTATGGATTGGTATTGTTCCAGGAAACTGTATTACAGTAGTTTGAGTCAAAAAAAAACATTTCTTAGTATTAACCCCTTCGCTGCTAACCCATTTCTCACCCTGGTGCTAAGGCAATTTTGAGCATTTTGCTGCAGCTCACGTTTAAACGCTTTTAAATGTGTTTAGAAGTAAATTTCTTGGGAATAAACTATACAAACCATATATTGGTTTTTTCAGCACACCCAGCAGATTCCAAATAAACCATTTTCATATGTGTGTCTCATTAGGTTTGCAAAATAAAGCCAAAAATGGGAACGTGTGTTTTTTCACTTCCGACTCAATAAAAACTAGTTTGGAATTTTATTTTTCTAAACTCTAATATCAAAACCTATGTTTCAAAAATTGCCTCCCTCTACCATTGGCTAAATTTAACCCCATGATCAAAGGGATCATGGGATTAAAATTTTGTATCGGCCATTTTTAAAGGGAATGTGACTTTTCATAGCTATATGATCACTGTGGTAACATTGGCTACCACAGTGATCATTTAGCTAGAATACTTAAACTTTTTTTTTTTAGTTTATTTTTAGATAATTTAATTTTTCTCTAGGCAATTTTGATCTCTATCTGCCTTTAGAGACCCCCTAATCATTTTTTTAACTTTTTAAACTTTTTTATTCTTTTTACAAGCCTTATACCTTTGGAAAGATGAAGCGATTACCTTTCCAACGGTATATGTTGGGGGTCTGTAGCTGCTTAGATGCCTGAGATACAAGCAGCATGCCCCCCATCCCTCTTTAACTGACAATTATCAGTTCTTAATAAAGTTGTTAGATGACGTCATCGCTGGAGGACGAAGCCCCGGCGATGCCTGTGAGGATACAGGCCAGATCACCGGGGCAGAAGGTGGTCAACAGACCTCCACCGAGGTAAGTCACTGCTGAGGACGTAGTGGTTATGTCCTTAGCACCTGAAGTCCGCTTGTGAGGACGTAACCACTACGTCCTTAGCAGTGAAAGCGTTAATGATAATTCTTGATCTAGAGTTGGCAGCCAAAACTAAACCTGACCTCTATTTCCACTATAATAACCAGCTCAAAACATTTTCTTCCTCTAATGAACAGCGGGTCCTGCGTCAAAATAAAACAAGGGTCACTGTCACAAAAATAGCCCCAGGAACAGAAACTCTAAAAATCCATATCTCAGGGGGCGTGGCCGACCGGCACCTAAGATGGTCGCTTAAATCCGGAGCTCCAGCGCACTACGCCCGACTTTATGCTTCGGTTACCGGTTACATCTCACCATGGGCAAGACTAACCGACCCAATACTAAGCCTTCGGGCTCCAGAGACAAGGCTTCGCATGCCTCAGTTCGTTCTTACTTCGCGGCATCCTCGGATCATGATTCTCGCGACTCACCTCACAGGCCTCCATCGTCGCCGGCCAGTGCTCTCAGTGATGTTGATGCAGACGATCCTCGGGATCCGCTCTCGACTTCCCCGCGTTTGTCAACTTCGCTTTGGCAGGAGAAGTTTGACTCATTACCTACCAAGGATGATATAGCTGCCATTATCGCTAGAGCTACCCAAGGGATTCATGTGAGTTTGGCTGAGATCCAAAAAGACATCCGCCATATTGGAGACCGCGTGGCGATCCTCGAGGGCGAGCAGCCTAAAATCTGTAAAACAGTCGACCTGCTTACCACCCAATTGAAAGAACAATCCTCTACTCTCATACACCTTACTAGAAAATTAGAGGACTTGGATAACAGAGGCCGTCGCCACAATCTGCATGTGAGAGGCATACCGGAGTCGGTCTCACATGCTGATCTTACAACGTCCCGCAGATGTGGTTATTGGCTTTGATAGAGCTCACAGGGCAGTGCGGCAGAAACCCACGGGATCCGCACCGCCTATGGATTTCATTTGTTGCATACAAAATTACGCTCTAAAGCAGGGATCTCCAAACTCAGCCCTCCAGCTGCTGCAGGACTACATCTCCCATAATGCTCCTTCAGCTGAGGGGCTGGCTGAGGAGTATGGGAGATGTAGTCCTTCAGCAGCTGGAGGGCCGAGTTTGGAGATCCCTGCTCTAAAGGAAGAAATTATGAGGCGTTACAGAGATGCTACTTCTCTTTCCTGGGAATCACACACCATCACTATTTTTCAGGACGTATCTCCATTGACACTGCAAGCTAGACGCCTCCTGAGACCGGTTACTCAGGCCCTTCGAGAAGCGGGTATACCCTATCAGTGGTGGTTCCCGTTTGCCTTAATTGTCCCAAGGGGAACATCCAAGCATTTGATCCGTCACGCGGGCGATGTGCCTTCCTTTATTGAAGCCTTGGAGCTGCCGCCCTGTGACATTACGGACTGGGACTCTACTTTCACTACACCTACCACTTTGTCAGATCCGTCGAAAGCATGGTCGCCACGGCCTCAATGGAGGAAAAGTCAAAAGTAGGGCTGCAACAGCTAATCGATAAAATCGATAATGAAATTTGTTGCCAACGAATTTCATTATCGATTAGTTGAATCGCTTATTATCGATTATAAAATGAGGGTTTTTTCAGAGCAAACGCTGTGAATAATCCCCCTCATTATATAATCAGTTTCACTGACTCACCGTCTCACAGCAGCAGCTCCTACTTACTCCCCCTCCCTGTAATCACTGTGACAACTGGCCCCGCCCCTTCCTTCTCCAGGCCAGAACCACATGGCTGTGACACTCATCTAACTGTAAGTGTATATATATATTTGGGCTACTGAAATTTAGGGACAGTTATGGTTAATGGGGTGTTTAGGGGCAGCTATGGTTAATGGGGTGTTTAGGGTTAATTCAGGGGCAGTT
>VKOC01018480.1:0-18730 GCA_009364415.1 Spea multiplicata | reverse complement strand
TGAGATCAAACTTTGTCACCCCATTGTATAGGCAGTGCAAGGGTCATGTGACACAATGAAAGGGTCATGTGACACAATGAATATTTATGGGGGCCCTAATGGCAAGGGCCCCCATAAATATGGTACTGGGTTGACCAAATAAAAATTAATATCGAGTATATATTGTATTATTCAGTAGGTCTGTTTCCGCTGCGTAATATTATCTCATATGGTGCTCGATGTCTCTGCCCTGCAGATTAGTTTATAATGTCCACATCACAGAGGAATCCTAGAATGTTATATAAAAACCATTTGATCTTCTGGATACACAGATCATAACAAAGCGTAGAGCAGCCAAGCAATAATAGATACAGGAAGTGTCTGGTTTTCATCTTTTTCAACTAGAATGCTGAACTGATTTACATTTTTTCAGTAACCACATTACTTAATTCGCACCTTGTGAGCTTTACAGATGGTAATTAATACACCTGATCTGCACTCAGTTGACCTGCTGCTCTAGTCAATCTCTTAAAAAATCCATAATGTTAACAAAGTTCTCAGCTTCTGGCTTTGACGGTAAAGTCTATGGAGTAGCCAAGTCTTCTCAATTAATTTTCTTATTTTTATTATGTGCTGCAAATAATATTTTCTGTTGTATGGCACCGAAGGATAAAATATATATGTACAAAATTACCTGTGAATAACAGGTGAGTCTAGCCATGAACTGGGACGGGGCTGGATTAGAAAGGTAGGTAGGAGTTGGAAAGGAAGTTGCCACAGACAGGCCCAGACTTTAAGGGCTTTTTGGAGGCCTAATAATAACCACTAAATCTTGGAGCCTCCTGGACAAACCCAGAGAGTCGCAAGGTATGAAAATAGCAAGCAGATCAATCTGTTTTTTCAGGCGTGCTAATTAGAGAACCAAGAAAATCGAAAGAGAAGCTTGAAGAATGAAATTGTGAATCTAATGTACACTTTCAAAACCAACTCAATGCCTCCACATGTATCACATTTTCTGCATGTTAAGGACTTTTGTTTTGATTTTATATAACGTGTCTTTACTCACCTTCCCTTTGTGTACCCATTCCAAGTTCACCCTATTATTGAAGGTGCTCTTTCCATAGCAGTTCAGTGTCAATGGGTCACCAACCAACACTTTAACATTACTTGCTGTCACATCCTCAATCACTGTATTCGTTCGGACTGCAATGTTAAGGAAGCAACATGTGTGACATGAATATCGGGCTTTAGAAATAGACAGGCTATATATCATGGCTGGACAGCTAATTGTGTTGAGATTACTTCATTCATAATTGACATTGATGACTTAATGCTGTCATTTTTAATTATTCGACTTGAGTATTTCCTAAAGACACTTTCACTGACCTCCTTAATCAAAGGGATGGACAAATAGTCCTGGACTAAAATCCTGTGAATTAAGATTATGTGATAATTCAGCAATTTGAGTGTTCAACCTTTTCTGGCTAGTGCTAGTTATAAAAATGTAAGTGCTGCGTAAATTGTTGGCCCGCACTAAATAAATAAAAGATAATAATAATAATAATAATAATAATAATAATAACACCACTTCATGGAGTATTAACTGTTCTGCCTAAACTCATGTTTCTCAAGTCAGAAGGACACACCAGTTATGGGGGACCACAACTCACATTGTGCTCAAATTTATATTGAACTCAGAATGATAGGGGTTGTACTACACAGCAGCAGAATGTCAATCACTGCTTTTGGCAATAACATTTTGTGTAATAACAGGCTAGAAACATTTTAGTTCCATTTCACTGCTTGCTGTCTCTTAAATATTTTGTATAAATAGATGCCATTAACTCATTTGAAATTACCAGTTTCAAAGAAAGCAAAATATTTTAAGAATGCGAATTGCTTGTAGGGAGAATATTAAATAAATATTAGTTAATGCACCATTCAATATCAAGCACATTATAAACTTGTTTTTGCGATTATTATCTCTGGTTATCATGTTACAGAATAATTCACAGGAATCTGTGGCAAATGTCCAATTAGTTTAGATAATTTCCCATAGAGGGTCTATGCACTAACAAGTTAAGACTTGACTGAGATTGCATACCCTTACATTTATTAATGTACTAATATACAAGTTTTCGATTACATAGAGTTCGATTACATAGAGTCATGGACATGATAAATGATCGACAACTTGCATGTCCCACCTACAACTTGAAACATTTAGTTAAAATGTTAATATTAATAATACTTTAATTAACTAACTTAATAAACAGGCTACCAAGCGTCCTCACTTTTCAGCGAGAGTGTCTCAGTGATGGGTAGGGCTAACCAAGAGACTGGTGGGGCTCATCGTCTAAATCAGGGATCCTCAAACTCGGCCCTCCAGCTGCTGCAGGACTACATCTCCCATAATGCTCCTTCAGCTAAGGGGCTGGCTGAGGAGTATGGGAGATGTAGTCCTGCAGCAGCTGGAGGGCCGAGTTTGAGGATCCCTGGTCTAAATGGTAGCTTAAGTTTGGAATAGGGCATGGAGTGGGCATGCCTTAATGCTGCTCCCATGACCGAGAGAAGTGGCGCTTCACCTGGAGACTGCGTGGAAAACACCAGAAAGTCCCTGTTTTTTTTCTGTTTGTTATGGGATCTAGCAATCTGCAAGAAATAAAATCATATTCTATGCTTTGTCTACAAAATAAATAATAGCGTTTTTCTTGCTTACCCCAATTTCGCATGTACATGGAGAAAAAATCCTTTTCATTCACCACTGTAACACATTTTAGCAATTCACTTAGCCCATATGAGGGTTGAGATATGATGAAGCCTCTTTTGGGGTTCCATATCATTCCTGATTCTTTTACTTCTGCTCCACTAAACTGTGCAAGAAGGAAACAGAAAACTCATTATACCGAGATTACAAAAGACAGTTATAGTTGTAGGTTCTGCTTGACGAGGTAAGTGCTAGTACATACATACATGCAGATAATGTGTCATATCTATGCAGCAAATTGTATAATTTTTTGAGTCCTTCATTCTGACTCACTTTCAGGCCTGATCTAGGGTTCAATCCCAGGTAAAAAAGAAGTAGAGAGAAGCAGAGAGATGCAACAGAGTAGTTGGACAGAGCAGTTGGGTACAGGGGGGGAGGATGGGGCAGATCCAGTAGAGACGGAGAGGTCGAAGATATTAGATAATGTAGAGACAAGAATAGAAAAAGGAAACTGGGTAAAATGGGATTGGATCGAGGGGACATGTGGTTGCACAAGAGGAAAGAATAGCATGAACCTCATCTTCAGTGACAAGACAGAATTGGTTTAATGTAGAATAGTTCAGTGTATGGGAAAAGTACAGAGTCAGAGGGAGGGCAAGGGCAGCAGGGGGAGTGAAGATATTTCACATCTGATTAATTCAATTTTATTAATTATATTAGCGGCAAAGTGGCAAAGTCAGAGGCAGTATTGCTAGTAGAAGGGTTAGTTGTGATTAGGCAAAGAATTAAAAAGCAAGGGTGAGACCAGCGTATTAGGAACGTAGCATGAATTTATATTGCAAGAAATCAGACATAAAATGAGACTTCTGCAAACTACATTCGGGAATGCAGGAACAACGTTGAATGTGTCAGTTTAGTGACTTGTCTCAGGCTTGGAAACATGAGAGACGTAAAGAGTGAATAGTAGTTAAGGCTACATCCTCAAGAGCAGAGGTGAGGGTGGAGTTATAGAGAGGGTAGCAAGGTTAGGATGTGGCGTGTTTTAGCTAAGGTCTCTGGTTAGGCAATGTTGTTGGGAGGAAAGGGAATGAGTAAGAGGCAATGTTAGAGAGCAGGATATGAAGTAGTGATCAGAAAGGAGGAAAGGGGAATAAGGGAAGTTAGTGAGAGAGCACATGGTAGAAAAAAATAAGGCCCAGGGTGTGACCACCACAGAGTGAGAGAGGGAGAGTAGGCAGCCAACACATGCACCCTTTTCATCTTTCTCCTGCTTCCTATAGCAAGGAACCATACTATACATATTTACCGGTATAGCTGTACAGTATGTTGTGAAGTTTATTGATAAGACTTCAGAAGCAATAGCCACCGTACCCCTTCATCAGCCATTCCCCAATATTAAAGTCATATTAACAGTTGATATAAAAAGTAATTCTTCTTGTACCAGACTGTTTTTCATAAATGACCCCTTATGAATTGCACAGGCAAGAACAACTTGTGTCCTGTTCAAAAAAAATAAAAGATGAACAGCCTGTGTTTTAATTTAAACTGATTTACCAGTATGTGTAAAAAGTGATTCTGGTGTTTGAAAAGTGACTTTATCACCATAGTAACCAATGTTGTGTTTTTGTAGTCAAGCTATTGCATGGGTTACTATGGTGATAAGACACCGCATAATACTTTGATCAAAAATAATTTTTCACACATATACTAGATATTGTTTTGTTGTTATTTGATTAGACCAGCCTCTTTATTAAAATAAAGAGAGAGAAATCCCCTCCACTTCTATCCCAAATACACAAGCAAAGGTCTATAAGTGACAGCACATAGCACTCTCATTAACCTCCCTCACTTTAATTGATTCCATATTTCCTCCCTTATTTATGCTTGCACTAGTGTATTGGGAAAATAGGGAGGCTCTCTGCAGCCTTACACTACTAATCCAGGTTTTCGTCCAAAACTAATACACTGTTCCTCCCTAAGGAGCTGTCACTCAGCAAAAGCTGTCAGCACGACCGTTCTCATCAATTTCATTCTGAGCTGTAGGGTACTCATGATACAGCTACAACAACCGAAGCCAGTGTCTGGACACAACACATCTACCATTCTCTAATAGGCATGACTGGGGAATTTACTTTTTGTGCGGTACTTGCGTTACGGTCTATCTGACACGGCTAAAAATACACACATTTCACAATTTACAAATGAAAAACAAAATTCTAAAAACTGATCCCCAACACTCTTTAACCTCCTTTTAGTAACGTCAGTAAGATTTCTCCTGAGTCACATACTATGCATGGAATCCACCTTAAGGTGCCAACATATTGTCCAGAGTCTCTTAACATCCTCTCTGAAAACTTGCCTCTTCAAAACTGGAAAACATTTCTTTCATGTTGTGATTGCTGTGTTTTATTCAACTATTTAGGAAATCTACATACATTTTCCATTATAAGCGTATTAAGCTATCTTGTCTGTGTGAGTCCATTTAAGGGACAGAGCACCATGCATTGAGCAAAAACCTACAAAACATGTGTCAGTGAGTCCTGAAGCACCCTTCAACATTATTCTTAGAAACATTGCATCAAAAGGTGAAACATCTATGCCATGTTACCGAAAATGTGTAGCTTGTATTATCAACCAAGGTTTTACCAATTGTGCTTGCTAAAAAAACAAAAACAAAAAAGGAATGTATATTGAAGACAAAAGAACAAAGACCAATAGATGCTGTTATTAACGTATTATTTGTGGACTCCATGACATCATCATTTTTAGGTAGAAAACTATTTTATATTTCACATCTCTACGTTGTCATTCCTTTTCTATATATACTGGCATAGACATTTAGGAATAGTTCAATCTAAATATCCAATATGTATGTAAATATACTGCATATTTCACTAAGGCTTCACTCATTTATAACGGTTAAATGGGAATTTTCTACTTCACGAGACAGATCCATTAGAAACTGATGTACAGAATGGAATGCCATGTCCATGAACTACTACCCATGGTTTAAAAGTTAAAACTGTATTTATTATCATACACGTAGTGCTTTGTAGTATTCTGTCCTGTTTACTACAATATAAACGTACGATAATGCGATTCCTTTTTTGTCTGGTAATGTTTGTCAAATGACTTTTGAAATCGGATGTTCTAAATTTACCCATCCCTGATTACTCCCCTTCCTGAGTTTCCTCTATACACAGGAAGCCGACTGAATGTCTCCACACGACCACATCTCCAATGGGCCTTTATACCTGAAATGTCAAGGAGGGAAATCCATACGAGGAAACAGAGGTGCAAGAGAGCAACGTCTGAAGGTTTTCGGGACTTTTGGACTACATGGTGTCTTTCTTCTTATTAAGTTAATCACAAGATTTTAAGATTTGGAAGTTATTGTAAAACTTTCTAAAATATATCATATTATGAATATATATAGTATAATATAATATATAATATTAATGCACTTGAATGTGTTTTTATGCAGATATGCTAAGAAATAATAAAACTATTTTACCAAAGAAGTAGATCCTATAAGGTAACAGAAGGCAACACTGCATTGCGTATGCTGATATTACTTACTCTCATTTAACCTCCTTCTTTACATTTCATTATCCATACTTGTGTACAATGTACAGTGTATTATCTCTGTGGTGGTCAAGCATACTGTACTATATTGTGCCTCTTTCTTATTAACATCTTCTCTATAACCTTTTTACTTATTTTCTTTTAATTTATGTTATTATATTTTTGTATGTTATGCCAGGCCTAGACTGGCCATAGGACACCCCGTCCGATGCCTAATGTCCCATCCTATGTACTTTTATTGTTGCTTGTGCAACTAACCTAATACCTTAGTATTTGACCGCCAAGATAAACAAGGCCGCACTATACCTCATAATACTTCCACAACAGACCATGTCAAATATCAGCCATAGAATCTGACTTGCTTATTACTAAACTATTATTATTGTGTAAGTAAAAGGATGTACGTCTTTTTAGTAGATTGACTATTACAACAGAATAACATTCTGTTATTAATGTAGGATTGCTAAATTAGGTGACTGTCAACTGTTGAATGTTAACATTTACATAATTCCACCTCAAACTCCAAATGGGTTGTAAATGGACAGGCTCTGTGTTAATGGAAAGGCAATGATAACTTAAGAGCCATGTTACAGTTTTTGCTGATGACACAAAATTAGGCTGGGTAATTCAGACTAATCTTGATGTTTCTTCTTTGCAAGAGGATTTAGACAGAGTTGAGGACTGAGCGGGCAAGTGGCAGAGGGGGTTTAACATAGAGAAATGCAAAGTTATGCATTATGATAAAAATAATAACAATGCAACCTACACTATGAATGGAATATCCCTGGGGAAAACTACCAATAAGAAGGACTTGGGAATAATGGTAGACAACAGACTGGTCAATAGTGCGCAATGCCAGCAAGCAGATGTAAGGGCCAATAAGGTTTTGGCATGCATAAAACAGGGTATTGATTCACGGGAGCAGGATATCATTTTGCCTCTTTAAAGGTCAATAGTAAGACCTCACTTTGAATATGCGGTACAATTCTGGGGACTGGTCCTTAAAAAGGACATTATGGAAGTAGAAAAAGTGCAAAAGAAGGATTGGAAGATATTAGTTATGAAGAGAGACAAAAAAGTTAAAAATATATACACTAAAAAAACGGCAACTTAGAGGGGATATGATAACATTATATAAATATATTCAGGGCCAATATAAAGAGCTCTTCAGTGACCTGTTCATCAACAGAAGTGTACACAAAACAAGAAGACTGGAAGAGCGGAGATTCCATGGACGACAAAGGAAGGGATTCTATACAGTTGCCTTCAAAAGGGGTCTAGATATTTGTTTAAAAAGGCATGACATACAGGGAGCAGGAAGGTTAGGTAGAAGGGTTGAACTTGATGGACTTAGGTCTTTTTCAACCTTATTTACTATGTAACTATGTAACTAAAAATAACTGGTCTTCAACCACTGAGGTTTACACTATGCTTAGATCATAATAAGTGCCTCCAACAGCTCACTACATTTTGACTGGCTGTTTAACCTCTATTACATTAACACATTTTAACTGTAACAAAACTTAAGGGTAAGTGAAATTATTATTATTATTATTATTAAATCTGCTGAAAATAAATACTATTATAACATATATCTAACTTTTATTGGGCTATTGTCAACAAGTAATCATTTTAGGTAAATGTTTCAATTTAATGAAG
The DNA here is from genome assembly GCA_009364415.1 of Spea multiplicata. Classification (NCBI taxonomy): domain Eukaryota; kingdom Metazoa; phylum Chordata; class Amphibia; order Anura; family Pelobatidae; genus Spea; species Spea multiplicata. Next base: position 10,800 of record VKOC01018480.1, on the reverse strand, counting down.
GTAAAAACAGTATATTAAATTAAACAAGGCTGTATATGTTTCAAATCCCTGAAATGGGAAACACATACCAAACTGAAGAATATTGGAGCTGGAATGCAGAAATAGCCTAACCTCCAGCAAAACAGAGAGTTGTTTCATCGTTAAACATGTAGTTAAGTTAATGTGTCTAAGCCAATTCTCACTACTAACAAAACAACAGAACATGAAAATTGTAATCGTTCAGCTGAAAATTCCTCTTGGAATGTCCTGCCAATTTGAACAGTTTTTACAAGCACAAACATAGAAACATGTCCAAAATGTAATGAAACATGAGAGTCAATTTATGGCTGGAAATGCCGTCAAAACAAGGTAAAAAAAAAAAGATAAACTATAGCACCTATATTATATAGGCGATCTCAAGGTGGGAAATGTCCACTATAGATCCATCTGATATAAAACAACAATGTTGTTGCCTGTGCTATGTTGCCTTTTTAAATAAACAGATTATATATTTTGCACTTTATATAACAGATAATACGTATGATGACACTAGCTTGACAGAGGACAATAATGATCCTAGCTTAGTTAGAAACAGTTTATATTCAGCACATACAATTGGTTCTATAAAGTTTTGTTTTTCCTACAAAATAAGCCTTTCTGCTCTTGTTCTTGGTATGATGTCACCTTGAATTGCCTCTTTCTGTGTAATCACTAACCTGTACGGAACACAACTTTCTCACACTCATAAAACACATATATTTTTATGGAAGCTTTAACTCATTGCCCATTTCAATATTCTCACATTCCAAGCTGTATCCTTGGCAGTCTTTTTAAATGCTTGAAAAATGAATTTTCAAATAAATATAGACCCTAAACTGGAAGCTGTCATAGGGACAAATATGTTGAGCAGAGCCAGGAGATGGGCGTGAGTAGGTGAATGGTTGGGAAAAGTGGCTTGGAATCAGCTGCCATACCTGTAACCTCTGGAGCAATCTGGTCAAGTTCAAAGACACGGCTACTGTAGATATACAAGAAAGCAGAGGAGGAAAGATCTCTGCTATGAACAGAGAGCTGAGACCACAGAAAACTCGTAGTTTTCTAGATTTCTAATATGTATTGGAAAAGATGAGCATATGTATTGTGACCCTTAGTTTGTGCATAAAAATCCTCTGCTGCTTTTAGAGGGATTCCTGATTAAAGACCACATCCTCAGTTAAACAGACTCTTTGGATTAAGTCTCATGTTAAAGGTTGTCTCTGACTCATCTATAAGGCAAGGCTATAATATCTCCATATCCACTTACTGTTGAATTTATACTAGAAATCACACTGAATTAAAATTGATCAGTGCTTTAATTACACAAGAGTAGACTGCAAAACTATCAACGCTTGGGAGAAGAACTAATTGAACCCTACAACATCTGGGAATGTTGTAAAATTGTCTCTCTGGATGCGGGATGCTGTTTAACATGTTCTACATCAATTCTGCCCACTCTCCGTGTCCTTTTCTGCCAGTGGGGCTGCCCCTCCACCTCCCTGATTTAGCTTCATATTTGGGCTATGCAGATTAGGCTTTTATGTTATGCAGGATTTGTAAAGAACACAGTCGGGAAGCCCTTCATCATGTTTGCCTTAATATGATTACTATTAAACTATTAAAATAGAAATATAACTCTTTTTTATACACATATTTTTGAAAGTTAACTTACACTTTTAAAGAAATTATTGTTAAGTGACTTTTTTTAACAAAATTACAACAGATTGTATTGAGCTCATTGTTTGACAAAACTGCGGTAAAATTCTGAGATTTCTTAAGCAATGGGAGGAAATCTGGTGCTATTTCCTGATGTTTTTAGAGAAAATAATTTATTGTTTCTAGAAGAAAGGGTAATACATTCTGAGAAATAATGTACTCTTGATCTATACTCTTTTTCAGATATTAAAGGTGAATTACAGGCCTCATTCTCAGTTCTCTAATCCTAATTCTCTTATTCTCCAGTGGTAAGCATGTTGCTCTGAGATTTGATGCCATTACATGGTGCTCTGAGATTTTAATTGGTATGCAAGTCCAGAACATATTAGTCCTATACATTTAGATGTTATACTTTATCCTGAAGCCAAAAGCTAGACCTACAATTCTTCCATTCTATGATAGCCTTTATTTTAGATATATTTCTATAAAAGGTATCCTTCCTATTGTGGTAACTTATTACTGTCAATGAATACCAAGCATTGATGCATCGCACCAAATTACCTGTATTTAAAACAAGGTTACGTCTCCAAAATCTGAATATACTTGCAGGTTAGTGACCTGTTGATGTTCTATTTGTTCTTCTACTTACTTTCTTTAAGACGACCTTGTAGTCAGGAGAGCTGACACGACAGGGGATGACCAACTCATCTTTCTCTTCAATTATCAGTGCTTGACCTGGATAGAGTATATTCATTTCCAGAAAGGGCTGCTTGTCATCTACAGAACAAATATAGTCTTAGTGATCCTTTAAATTCCCCAAAATGTGCATGTTAAATCTGGGTTATGACATCATGATTTTAACTTTTTCTGTACTAACGAAGCAAGAAAGGTTCTTCATATTGTATAACGAAATGTGTAAATTGATATGTTTACTTTTAAAATACACAATATCTTACTAATGATCAGATTTAACCAGCAAAAAAAATAGATAATTATTTCATCATTTGGAAGTAGATTTAACAGCAGACTGGTCCACTTTAACCTCCTGCTGGTTGGTGGTCCATGTGGAATTGCTGTTTCTTGCCTTGGCTAATAGTAATTTTCATTAATACACTGTAGTATTTCTTGTAGGGCATTTCATGGATTACATAATAATATCAAGTCCTGTAAGAAGTCTACTAATTGCATTAAAGCTGTAAATGATCCAGAGTACCATTTCCCTTCTGACATTGCTTTTGCATTCAGTGCTTCTTCTGGTAACTAACTATAACAAAAGTTAAATAGTGAATACAGTATTTTTAATTCCTAAAGCACAGTAGCCTTCTGAAGCATGAAAGGGTTATATAAATCATACGTGCGTTCTATTGTGCAAACGACTTGGAAGGAAACCATGAAGGGAAATAAACAGAATTCAAGTGCTCTTCGCTATGTTGATGTTACCCCCTCTGATGTTTCCCTAGACTAGGCCTTAATTCTCAGTGTATCATTATATTATTTCTAGAAAACACTGTGTAGGGAAGGTATGACAGCTGCTACTTGATGAAAAAAACAAGCAGCTTAGAAGAAGAATGTGAGTGTTGCGTCCTTCCTCATTTGATATGTCTGTCTGCAACATCAAAAGGCCAGCTTCTTCCTTGGGCATTGCATTCAAGAGGACTGATTTTAGAGGATGCATAGGAACTTTGCTGTTTATGTACAAAAAGTAATTCAGTTGCAATATTCAGTGGTTTTATCAACATAATAACCATGATCCACGTAGCAGGAACATTTCTTTGTTGATATGCTATGTTTTACTTTTCACATGCTCTGTAAATTGTTCTCATTTTGTGGATTTACTAAGGCTTAAAAACAACACTGCTCACAGTTCTATTCTTGTGGTTCATTAAATGTATATCTTTCACTTATTTAGCAGTGTATTTAAAGGGCAAAGAGACCCTTTTGCATACAGCACAGCTGGGCCTGTAAGTCTCGTTTGCACTGTGCCTTATGCGAAGATATGCTGTGGACAATATCTTGGCATAATATAAGAATAGCACTGAAAGAGGTGCTAGTTATCTGCTTAAAATGACACTCCAACCATCATTTGTACCCAACTGCAGGGGCCTAACAGTGAATTGCGAACTCCTTTTATAAGATGCTTATGGGCTGACTCTGAATCAGAGACCAGAACCTGACCACGCAACATGGCAACTTACCCCCTGGTATTGAGTCATAGGGACACCCTGCTACCGTAGGCCTTATTGGCCTAGCCAGAATATGCCAGTGAGTGAATAGAAATTATATATAACTTCAGTGTTAAATTCTACTTCATCCACGCCTGGTGAAGGGCCAAAGAAGTAATGTGTTGGACCGCGCTGTTAAATTGGTAAGATATTTATTCAAACACCTTGAAAAAATATATATGGCCCCACCAAACAACTTTGCTCACAATTATATTGCTTTGGAAGAAAAGAGTCTTTTAAAAAATCAGTAAACAAAAATGTTGTGATAATAGATACCATTAAATAAAAAATAGTAATACATTTTTCTAAGAGAAAATACCTTGTGTTTTTTAATGTAGGAAACAGTAAATAATAATATAAACCTCTAATAAATACAGTGAAAGTGCCTGTGCTGTAAAAAATCAGAAATCAGTCATATTATATTATGTATTCTGGATACTCTTGGCTCACAATGATAGCACCTGTGGACTGTAGATACCTACCTTTGACATACATATAGATCTTGGCACTGTATTTTATGTTACTGTTGGGCTTGCTGTTTGCACAGGTTATGAAGCCAGTGTCCACAGCTTGGGCATCTGTGATTGTTAATTGACTGCATGTGAGATGCCCTTCATCAGGCCCTCGGCACTGCTGCTCCCACACATGCAGCCTGCTGTTGGATGAGAAGGGTTTCTGTTGCCATAGCCAAGTGAGTGGGGCAGATCCTCTGTAAAACAAAATTAATAGGATGAATATATGTGTGTGTGTCTATGTTCATGTATGACTATGTAATTTTTGAGGATATAACCCTGAAATTGAGAATGGCAAATACTGTTTTTTTTTTTTACATTTCTTTTTTCTTTATTTTATTTGGGAGAAATTCATATGATCTTATTGTTACATTTCTGTGTTCTTTATTTTTGTCTTCACTTCTGCTTTACAAGTTAAATTGGTAGTCAAGTATATATGCATGAAATACAACTCATATTTGTGCAGAGATACATTGTATCACATGTAATATGCTGTATCCTTAAGCCATCTTAATTTTGCCATGATGTCATATCATAACATCATGCCCTAACCACAAATTATTATTCTGTCAATTTTGTGTTTTTTTATTACTATTATTGTTTGAAAAAAAACAAGAACACTTGAAATACCTTTAAATAAAAACTTTGAAAGTTTAAAAATAGTAGAATCATTAAATAATATATTCATCATTAATATTTATATAATAGCTAATATTAACAATATTGCCCAATAAGACAATTTCAACCTTAAGTTAAATTAAATGGCACATAAGGCTATGCAAGGTAAATCTTAAAATAATAAAAAAAAATTATATAGTGAATATGGAAGTAGAACATTCCAACACACAGGGTCTGAGACAATAGTGATGCAGGAAACTGTTTTACTTAGACAATTAAATAAATGGATTATGGTTTTAAGTCTGTAGGGTTATGTGCAATAAACAGAAGGTCTTGTTCCCTCCCTGTTCCTTCCCAAAAAGGTATTTTTTGGCTCTTAACTCAGACTATCCGCCTGCCGCCTTCCTGAAGCTGATGCCACTGCGGAGATGATCATCTTAAAACACTTCCAGCCACTGAGTGATGTAGTCACTGGCTGCGCTAAGTTCTGACATTCAGAAACAACTCACACATTTTCCATGACACAGTCAGTCCAACAAAGCCAGCTAACCCTAAGTGCAAGGTGAAGCTCAGCTGCTTCCAATTCCGCTTTTTAAATCTCTTTCCTCCAAATACTGAGTTTAATTAAATTGATTTCCTAACAAGAAGTATGGGTATTTCAATCTAAATAAAAGGCCAGTCACCATGCTCTTTCCAAGAAAATGTATAACAATACAACCAGTCCATACACCAACAAATAGAAGAACCCAATCAACGCCATTGCCTTTATTAACCCAAATATTAAAGGTGAGTTTTGGCCCATATTTTCCATGTTTAACAGAACAAAGAACACTTAATATGAATTTCAGGTTCTTCTTTTATTTCTGAGCAATATGTTACACAACAACTGTTAATAAATAGCTTCACAAAGATACAAGTGCTGCTACATTTTGCTTATCTCTTGCGATGCCCTAGTTGGCAATGAATATTTCACAATATCAATATTCCGTGGAACAGAGAGTCTCCTAGGTGTGTTGTTACATATATCCAGGATTGATTATTGCACTATAAAAAAAACAAAAGAAACCACCTTCACGTGAATGTGATAATAAGTAAATAAATGTATACCCTACACGGTCTGCTACTCCCAAACTACCCTCCTCACAAGTGTTCACAGAATCAGTATATCGGAAAAGGGGCGCATGAACATGTGGAAAAAATATAATACAAAACAACAGTGTAATAAATTCAAGCAAAAAGATTTAAATTAATGTGTTAAGTGCACTCACAAAAGTGACTTGAAAGAAGGCTCATTAGAAAGAACTTTGTTTCTTCTTGAGGCCTGCATTGATTATTGAACTATAATGGCATTCTACTGAAATTGTCAATTATACTTACAATTGTCTAAATAATTATATTTAACTAGGTGTAAATTAAGTAACTCCAAAGTTTAACCAAGAACTTACTTGCAGGATATAGTGTAGGAATCCCCTGCTTTGATTTGAAACTGGTTTCCTGGGTGGTTTAGTTGAGGTTTGTGCAAAGTCTCACGATCCCTACGATGACCTGAAAATAAAAAAAAGTTGGTTAATAATAATGTCTATTATTCCAATTTCCCAAATTCTAACCTTCATATATGATATCTACTTTCCTAATCTGTGAACAGTTCACATCCACAATTACAATGGCACAAATGTCTGAAAAGGGTTTTGAGGATAAAAGTGGGTATTGTAGACAATATCTTTCCATAAGGTTCTGCTTTATTTTAGGTTTCAAGTGTTCAAGAGCAGTAACATATACAGAGAGTAGCAAGAGGTTATAATAAAAATAACTTAAATGTGATATCCCCTCTTAAGACCTGCGATGTTAATGTTCTTAGACCGAATGAGTCCTTTAATGTGGCGCGCTTATGAAAAGTGAATATTGTAGGACTACATCAAATACATTACTTCTGGATACTCTACAATGCCCTGCCTGTCACAAATTAAAAATGGGATGCTTCATCAATATAGTTGTATTCTGAATTTTCATCTCAGATAAGCACTTTTATTCAGCCTTGTAAACTTAAGGAACATACTTTTTGTTTTGAAAATATTTAACTAAGTAATAAAAAATTTTGTCTTTGTAATTTCCATGTACCTACACAGTTCATAGGATATCATATACAGCAACACTATTCAGCCATTTCCTGATTAAGCAAGATCTATTGTTCTGGCCATAGAAAGACATTTGTCAAGTTCTTACATATGTTTTTCCAGTTGAAGAACCTTTTCTTTGGTATGTTTGTTTAGTACACCAATAGTCTTTGGTGTGCCTGACATGTTAACTCACACGCCCAAATTAAGTGCAAAGATCACCCTCGCACACCCAAGGAAAGTGTTCTACAATTAATTCATGTTAGTTACATTTTTTTACAAAGAGACTGGCAAACTGTTTTTAAATAGTAGCTACTACTCTACTGTGACCATTAGAGTACAACTCTACAACTATCCACATGTTCTCTGTCACTTTAATAAAGACCTCCTTTGTGTATCCTGTTTCTGTGTGTGAGATTTTCTGGGTGTTGTTTGATCCGGTTGGAGGGGGGTTTTTGAAGGTTTTGGGCACCAGCATTTTCCCTGACATTCGGTGATGCAGGTGACTATATGTTTGCTGATTATAAAGATCGGAAAGCTTGCCACATGGTCAGACTCCTGATACATTGTATATGGAAATATTTTTGTAGTAAAATGGCAGATTTAGTCAATCCTGCACCAAACACTAAAGATAAAGTTTTTAGGCTGTGGACTATAATTTTTGAAGAACAAACTCCATTGAGCTTCTGCTGTAAGGATAGCTTATTTGGTCCTCTAGAATGTAGAGTCAAATGTGAGAGATTGCTGCAGTCTCCTCACCTTATGCAGGGTCAATTCAATCCATCTTTTAGATAAATCTGCCAGTGTTAGCCATTCACAATGAATAATGAAGTAAGAAGTGAATGCAGTGAAATTATTTGGCCTTCAATCTAGACTAGACAGGCTGAATTCTTATTTGCCGTTGACTTCTATGTTTCTGTCTACAGTTATGGTTGGCACAAAGCAGGGGTGGCCATGACCTGCAGAACACTAAAGTTGTTGATGATATGTATTTGCTTGGCTACCAAGACATTTTTCTATTGTCTTTCTCTATCTTATTCACTGCATGCACATGTGCATGTCTACAATGATAATACATATGGTTGGATTCTACAGATATGCACACATTTCAAACAATTCATCACTACATGGCTGAGCAACCCCTCAGTGAGTAGTCTTCAATTATACATTTAAAATGTAGTGTACTATACTTATATTTTTATTCCTTATGCGTTACACATACAGATTGTGCTGTAAACCATAGGGGACATTTAGTAGGATACTTTTGAGGCCTAGTACATGAATTTGTATTGTCTGGAGTTTGATGTGGGGCATTTGAATTTATTGGGCCTGGTAAAAAGTTGTACCTAGTTTGTTATTGATCATATACAGAGTACAACGTTTTAAAGCGACCCTAAGCCAAACGATTTATCTGAGCCCCATCTTTAACACAGGTTTTAAAAAAACATAATTGCACAAGTACTATGGAACTCAATATCTATTATATTACATTTATTTATAGCAGATTCAGTAGTGCTGTTACAGTCGGTAAAATGATTTAAAATCCCACACAATAACAAAAGTGGTACAAAAGGAGAAGCGGGTTCTGGTCTTGCAAGCTTACAATCTAGTCATGACCACAAAGTCTTTCTACTGAAAATGCATAACAGGAATGACCGCCAATCAACCTGTAAAGAGCCCCTTCGGCCACTGGGGTACTTAGCAGCTGCGTGCTATGCCTATGCGATTGTACCTTCCCTGACCATATAGTCCACATAAACAGCAGCAAACAGTATGGAGAAGACCCTCAACTGTAAAATGTCATAAATTATACTTTGCGCAAGAACAAGAAGAAGGATGTTTGATGAAAAGAAAAAAGAAATACTAGCTACAGCAAAAGGCTATTGAGGTGAACAACAACATAGTACAAATAAATACATTTAAAAATGCCCCAAATAAAGGGCTCTACAAAAAATCTACAGTTTTATTATTATGCTGCAGAATATTTTCTTAACTAAGCACAGTGACATATTGGTCCTTCTGCAAATACCAAGGACATGGCTGGGCTCAGGCTGTGACCACAAAACATGGACCCTATTCCTACCCCACATAAATAGCATACACCAGCCACTCATACATTATATACAAAACGCATGGCCCATACACAGTAAAAAACCTATGTGTACATTAAATATACATAAACAACTCATTGCACTTTCCCCCTCTCTGTTAAAGCATTTAAATACGCTCAAGCACTGATCTTCTTGTGTATTCTTTTTGGGACTGCATATAAGCCTTACCTTTGAACATGGTATCTAAAATGTACAACACTGATGTCAGCTCATATCAGTTCACACTCAGAGAAAACATTAGTCTCAGTTCTGAGGAAAAGACAACAAACTGGGTTGAATCTAATGTAAATATGTATTCTGGAGATACAATTAAAGAACTTTTATCGTGCGGCTGATATAAACATTCCAGCACGGCCATTCCCTCCTGGCTCATGTCACTCCAGTGATGCTATAGAGGAGCTGTTCTCAGTCCCCAGCTGGGATCGAATTGTTTTCTAAGGTAGCAGGCACAGGAAAGAGACTGGGTTACAATAGAGTAAAGTAACCCACATTTGGAGCCCTGCATTGTCCAAAAATGTAGTTCCCAGAGGCAGCAGCTACTGAATTTGTTTGACTCTTCGCATTCTGGAGAACATTTCTATACAAGAGGGAGGAAAAGAGGTCATAGTCCAAAACTAGAAAGTCAGAAGCTTAGATATAGTGTTTCACTCTAACGAAAGGGTAATGGATAAGTGGGAAGTGGTAGGGGTTAATTAATATAGCAAGGGTGTTTAAACTTACATAGGATTGTGATTTCACGATCCTGAGTGTAAGAAAAGACCAGAGGCAAAGGTGCCTCTGATCATTCAAAAACCATAAATTATGGGGCTTAGGCAAGGAAGGAGAAGGCTGATGGCTGGTGGCTTCAAATTAACTACCAATAAAGCAATTTTTAATTTTTTTCTAGCAATAATATTTACTGTAGTTCATAAGGTAAAAATAAATAATTGGCCTTTTGCTAATTTACAAAAAATACTTTTTTTACAAGCTTATTTATAATGGGAAGTAATTTACTTTGGAGGCCATGAAAAGAAAATGTAATTTAATTATACATACTGCAGAAGTATAACTCATCTACAAGGCAGGTCAAGTAAAGCGTCATTTAACAATTGACAAAGCAATCTAGTTAAAGTATCAGCTACATGAGAACTGTCATTCATTTAGAATGGTAGTCATCTGAAGAGATTTCAGATCATTTAATCATTTAAGCTTTCTGCTCTTAGGGACAATGTAACTGATATGTTATTTTTTAATAGCTTCAGGGGAACTTTAACAAAAGAAATTGTTAAGAGAATAGCCTGATGATGAATGGAAACATTCGCTGAGTGAAGAGTGTATCTTGGGGAAGAGATGGTTTAAAGGAACAATTAAGATGTTTTTTTGTGACTGTTAGCATTGTAAATACATTTAAGCCCTGGCCCCTGACTCCCAGAATTAGAGCTGCTTGGCATTCCCCCCTCATAATGTGAAGGAATGGTTGGTTGAGTACTGAACCCAACAAATGGTGAACAATAAATCCGATGCTTGGGAATGTGTGCTTCCAATCACTATACACCATGAGCTCCAGCATGTA
>VKOC01018478.1:0-35482 GCA_009364415.1 Spea multiplicata | reverse complement strand
AATTATATTACTACTACTGTTAGTGATCCAACATAGTCTAAAACATTACACTGGAAAAAAGCTAAATTGCGGCTATATTGTGATTACATTTTTTAGGGTTCTGGTATGTTGTGTCTTTCTATTCTCTTATCTTTCTGATGTGTCAGATGAACTTTGTTTCTATTCCCATTTTAAAACATTAATGCCCAGGGTCTGGCCTAAATGCTAGCCATCTGGCATCGGTTCCACCTGTTTTTGGGCCCTGACCCATACCTTCATGTAACCAAGTGGCTCATGGACACTAATCTTCCCATCTATGATACCTAAAGACACATTTAGTTTTGGAAATTATTGTCCCCTGTAAATTTAAGGCGTTTTTTATTTTCAGGAAATTGACCCGGGGCAACTGTCCTTGGAAGAGCTGATGGACATGACTGATAAGCAGGTGTGTGAGACCCTGGAGAAGTTTGGTGCCAACAGTGAGGAATGTGACCGTTTAAATGCTTCCCTCTCCTGTCTGCGCAGTGTTTACAAATCAGGTAAGATGAGGTTACTTCACCTAAACGAAAGCAGGAAAGCAAATACACATTTTCCCATACATGAAAGTATATATTTTATGACACTATCTTTAAACTATAAAGTGAGACATACTTATGTTTCTTAAAGATTGACGAGCTAACAGTACATTTTAGTCTATGTGTAAATCTTGACCATGTCATACTAGTGTCAACACATTTTTATGATTTAAAGCCCCGCTTTACGCTTTTAAATACAAACAATAACTTTGTGAAGGTTACATTTGAAGGAATGTGTTCTTTTTTCAGATGTGGTACTTACACATTTTCCAGGTGATCAGGAAATAGCAGTGTGTATGGAAATATCCATTTAGTTTCACAGGAGATCAAGCTACAAACATTGTGCTCAAATCACAGAGGCCACTTAGCCATGGCTCCTAAAATCGTTCTTTTGCTGCAGTTTTTGTGCGATTTTATGATTACAATTAATACTTTTCTTTCTAGCTTTTAAAATGAACAAGCCGGCAGCAAAAATGGTCTGGCTAATTAATCCATTCATTCAGCCATTCATGATTTAGATGTGGCACAAAGTGAGAAATCACTTCAAGGAGCAGGGTTTGAGACCCTACAACAGACCCATAGCTATTTCATTGGGTGATTAGTATCATGCTAGACAAATGAGAAAAATGAGTCTTAAAGAAAGCAACTGGTCTTGTGATATATATATTAACTAGGTCATTAGAAAGAAAAACACTTCATTTGTATGCAATATGGATTTTTATGGTCTTAAGTTGGTCATTTATACAAGTTGTGGAATGGGATGGCCCAACTTTAACTTACCAGTCTGAATCAACCAGTCATTGTGGAGTCAACTGTCAATGTGAGCTACAAGAAGTGCCGCACCTGACCATTCTTTTAATTAAAAATGTAAGTCCCTGCTGCGTTATTGTGCTCTGTCAAGTGTTTTTACATGTAACGTGAAATGGAACAAAGAAAGACAGGCATTGCAGCCTCTTTAATGAATCTGTAACCTGTTGCTTTTCACTAGGAAATAATGAACCATATGTAATACAGAAGCAACTTCCTAGAATTCATATATGAAAAGCAGCTGCTGAACTAATTCTGTCAAACATAATTTTTTTATTTATGATATAGTTATGATGTAATTTGAGAAACAGATTCTGATAACTTTTAAGTTTCACCCATCACAATCTTAAACCTCTCATTCTTTCAATGGAATCCATTCATGCGTGTTTGATGATTTTCTGCAGGAAGACAGCCGGTGTTGCAAAAATACACTTACAATTTCAATTTTAGTAACACCCACACAAAACACATTCCCTTTTTATTACTTTACATCTTGCCCAGGCATTGATGTCCCTGTCTCTGCTTGCATTAGTATAACAATAACTAGAACACGTGTATATGATACCTTAGCAGGCAAACAAGCTTTTTGTAATGTTCACCTTATATGTTTTGCTGAACAGGTTGCTGTCAGGTTACTCGATCTTGGCAAAATAAGCCACTTTATTTACATCTATAGTAGGACATTCTTACAGCTCGAGATGGATAGTAGATGAAGGTTTCATGGTCTGTCTGGGCTACGAAATCTGCTGGCGCTCTTGAAATAAAAAAAGAAAGGTAAAAATGTAATGTTTGTTTTAGGAAGGCTCCAGTGCAGTTAATGAATTACAAAAGGTTAGGCAGTATGGTGCATATCCAGTCTTCTGTAAATAACAATGAATGTATTGATTAAAGTTTTTTTTTGTCTTAAATCAATCAATGGCATAATATCAAAATACCCCAAAAATATTAACATTTATAAACATTTATGAACATTAAAATTCTGATAATGTTATTAAAAGAAAAATCAAATGGCATTTTGTGTATAAAGGCACACGATGAATACTTTCTATGTAAGGAAAGTGAGCATTTGTTCTGCTATTGATAAAGCTAAATAATGTACTCCAAATAAAATAAAAATACACTAAATAATGTCCCTGGGTGGGACATTTTTTCTTACTGTAGGAAAGCCAGTTTTACCAAACTGGAGTTAAACCATAACATTAGGAACCATTCAGAAACATGATGAAATTATGTAGTCATTTTGGTTTATTAAATAAGGTAAATCTAATTTTATGACAACTAGTAATGTCATTTACCGTTATTGCTATATAAGTGATAAATGAGGCCTGGTTTGGTTATACCTGTTTGCCTCTCTATTTACTTGTTCCTAGAGTACTTTTAACCCCTTTGCAACCTTTGCCGGTTCAGGACCGTCATGCAAAAACGGTCACGTAACGACCTTTGATGGTCCTGAACCGTCACTTACTTAAATAAATACTTGTTCCTAGTGTATTTTAATATTGTTTCTAAAACTCTCAAGTATGATGGGCTATGTTTTGTTCCCTTTCCCAAACATATGCGGTGTTTTTCCTCTAGAGGGCACTGGCACTCCACGCAGTAAAAAAAAAAACCCTAGTTCTATTGAGTGCCTACATTATTTTACGTTCCACAAGGTTTGCTTTTTTATAATCTGTTTCTGATTTCACTTGCAGAACTAGTTAAATATCATCACATTTGTTTACATTGTATTTTTAAATAATAGTTGTTCCGTGTCTTAGCTAATTATTTTTTTATGAGTAGTGTCCACAGTCTAGAAGAATAATTTTAAATTGGAGTAATGATGGCTGGATATGAGGTGGAGGTTCCACAAGCTTCATATTGTAGACACAATCAAACTTTTGTATGAAAAAAGCAGTAAAATAAGTAAAGATGGGACCTAGAGACATTTTGCAAAGTGAGATGGACAATGAGGTTAACGGGTGGTTAGGAGGTAGGTTTTGGAGAACTGTTATCGAGGTTCTGAGTGCCATTTTAGATGTTAGCTTCTAGACTCGGTACATGTTAGTTACTGAATGTAATGGTAGAAGCTGCAGAAAAAGTACATTTATCACAAATGATTAGTCAGTGTGACATGACGGCAAATAGATATATGTAGAAACTTATCTATTCAGTAAGTCACCTCAAGTCAACTTGATTTGACTCCTGAACTTCAGCCCTGGGAAATGAGCCATACAAAATTAAAAAGAAAGATGCCTGACACACACAAAAAAACATGACTATTTGCTTTGCACAAAAGTAATTTAATATGCATTCGTTATGCATTACACCATCTCTTTTGATGACAATGGAAAAACAGAGGGACATAATTTGTTAATGAACAAGAGAGATTATAATGGTGTAAGCATTAGGGAGATCTGTGCCTTATCCCTCCCATGTCTTCTGAGAGGAGCATGTACACCTATGGGGGCCCTAAGCCTCTGCTTAATCTGCTTATGTGGTAGCACCATCCCCTGACAGTAATTAAGATGGACTTGCTTCTTGTGGAATATTTATATTGGTTGGGATAAGGGTAGTGAGTCCTGTGTCAATAACCTATCCATTAACCCCTTAAAACACTTAGAGGCCTAGTATAAGGGAACCCCACATTGCATGCAATTTAAGATGTGATAAGAAAAAACCTAAAGAGCATGGATCAGAGACTTAAAATTTGGTAACCTTAAATCATCTACCCTCACACTTTTCTGCATAAATTATTGAGTGCATTACCAAGAGCATGAGCAAGCATTAGTTTGTTCGATACCTGTAATCTCATTATTATGTATAGGAATACCAATGTAATTAAATTAAAATTGGAAAGGTGGAAAGGTGTGCTAATTCTGAATTTCTACAACTGTTGTTATAATCATCTTGAATAAGAGAGTATGCCAGGACTCATCAATCCATTCTGAATTGCATTTTCATGATGCCAGTAGGGACGCCATCACGGGGGTATAACCATTACAGTTATAACGGGCCTGGATGTCCAGGGGGACGCTTGGGGAGACAAGTCTCCAGTGTAGTAGACCACTAATTAGAGGGGGGGGCTGGAGGAAAAATCCTCACTAGGATGAACCAGGTCTCAGTCAATCAGGAGAGACTTGTCAACAATCCTGATTGGCTGAGAGTTCAGAAGCCTCTCTTGACTGGCTCTCTACACAGAGCTCCATGTAAGCTGCATCCAGCACCATATAAGAAACCCACTGTGTTTATGTGATATATGTGTTACGTGACTGTGTTTGTTTGTGTGACTGTGTGTGTAATGTCTGATAATGAAACTCTTCATGTCTGGTAATAGAGGGGTTAATTGTCCAAGACTGGTCATGTCTGGTAATGGATTGAAAAATGTGGTCTCCCTAGTACTTACTGGTAGAGGCGTCTCACTTTGATGATGCTTTGTCCCTAAACGTCTTGTCTACGCCATCTTTACGCTCAAACAGCTTGGCAGTGCCCCCATAAGGCTTGTCTGCACTATCTTTGCGCCCAACTGACTTGTCTACGCACCCAACAGCTTGCCTGT
Organism: Spea multiplicata; assembly: GCA_009364415.1. Classification (NCBI taxonomy): domain Eukaryota; kingdom Metazoa; phylum Chordata; class Amphibia; order Anura; family Pelobatidae; genus Spea; species Spea multiplicata. Next base: position 30,586 of record VKOC01018478.1, on the reverse strand, counting down.
GCCATCTTTGCCGCCTTGTGGTTTGGAGGGAGGGCCATCTGGGAAGGTGGGCCTAGACCATTTGTTCTGTCAGGGGTGCCAAAATATCTGATGGCGCCCCTAGATTCCAGCACCTTGCAGAGCTGAGCATCTTAAGAGAGATAGTTTTCACCAGTCCAGCCCTGTAATAGCTGTGCATTCATGACAAAAAAGTATACAGAGAAGCAAGTTATTATTTTTACCCAGTTTCTACCCAAAAGGTGAATCAGCATGGCTGTTTCCTGTATGTCTACAGGAATCACCATCATTCTTTAACCAACTGCACATTTTTTCACACTTGAATCCTTGCTTGTGTAACCTATAGCAGCTTTAAGAAATAAATTGGATATTTTGGCAGATCATGATAAGAAGAACTGACGTGATAATCTGTTACTTTTAATCAATAAAACGTGTTTAATCTGCATTCTATATTGAAATATTGGAAAAAGGTGACAATAAAAAAGTGTGATGGTGTCTTGAGATATGCAATACTAATTATATTTTGGCTTCTCAATATTCTTATCAATTATTATTCCAAATACTCTTGTAAACAACCTACACTACGACTAACCAACTGTTTCTGCTGTTGATATGAGCTGCCATGAGCTCTCAGATGAAACATTGGCATAATACAAGATATGGGACAAATAAGCCCAACTAGGGTAGTCCTCAGTTTTTAATATGATCCAGCTACATGTATTTATAGGTTAATGTGGTCATTTAGAGACATGCATTTTGCTTAATCCGCTAACAATGATCAGAAAACATAGTTATTGTATAATTGAAAAGACACCGTTTTCATGGGTTTAGAGGAACCATAACAAATACACGGATATCCTGTATATTGCAAGGCGAAAGGCTTTTGGATCTATACAGTGGAACGTTATTGTAGATAGATCACAAACATTTTGGGGTTCATTCACTAAATGGAGAGTTCGGGAGAGCTGTGGTTTTAACTCCCTCTCTTCACTGTGTATAGTGAAGTCAAAGGGGTGCAACCACAATTCTGTCAACTCCTGTCAACTCTCCTTTTTAAGTGAATAGACCCCCCAAACAGTTTCTTCTCAAGATGGCTGTTGTACTTTCATATTGTTTAGTTAAACCAGTTATAGTTATGTGCACATTTGACTTAACTTTGAATTACTGGCCCCAAAATATTCTTAGGGCCTCCATTGGTCTAAGGGGCCCTTTATCAAAACCCCAAAAACGTAGAGCTGTCAAATCCTATAGTTAGTGTATATTATTAATTTTGCATTCGGAGGGCAGGTGCCCGTATTGTCTACTTCAGATGCTGGTTTTGGGCAATGGATTCCTCCTAAGCTCATGATTAGTCAAAGCTCTTTATTCTCCATGCACCTGCAAAGCCTTGCTCTTATTAGCCCTCTGTAGGTAGAGACAGCCCAGGAGTGAGTAGGTTAAGTAGATCTATTATGCAGAATTATTGGCAATAATATGACTTGCGCAGTATGTGCTATCATCAAAACACAGCAGGATCATTGTGTACATTGTTAAGCACTGTAATGTATCTAATCTAAAAACCGTAGCATTGTAATAGCTTTGGGTTAACTGGTAAGGGGGTAGAGTTTGTAGGTTTGGGTCAAGGTATTAAGGTCAGTGTTAGTAGCTGGGTGATAGTTAAGGGACAGATTTGAAAGTTGCTATGAAGCAACTCAAGTGAATATTATTCTTTACTAATTGATATTGCAGATTTTTGCTACTTAATTTCTTCTGAGACTAACACCTTTATATGACAAACACTAATGTAATGTGTGAAGTATAGGAACATTTTGTATTATTAAAATGTATTTAAAGATATTTTAATTATGGAATGCATACTGTGCCACACATAACTTAATTGTTTTGGCATTTGTTAGGAAAGAGGGAATGAAAATTGGTACTTTTTTCAGTGATGTGAACAGAGGAAAGGCTTGGTATTTTAAGTTTTTCAGCAAACTGGAAACGTGGTTAATAACTTAAATGGAAGTTCTATTCATTAAACAACTAGAAAGATTCTGATGGAATATTATTCTGCTCTATCTGTACTGTGTGTCGTCGTGTTACAAATGAATCATTTTCTCATTTACCATCAGCTTGCAATCTATGGGTACGTTTTGTTATTTCACATATCTGTGAATAGCTGTGCTGTGAGCTAGCAGTGGCATCCTCTGACTGCAGAATATCCTTGAAATGCATCGAAGTTAATAGACACTCTGTATTTATGTTTGGTCTTAAGAGGCTACATGGGGAACATTAATTAAGAGACAGGCGAATTCTCATATAAGGTACAAGTTAAAATAAAAATGGCCAAAATGTTACCATAAAGCTGTATACTATGGACACAACAAGAAATTCTCAAGAAATCGAGCATATTTAGAATCTTGTACAGTATATAGAACAAGCTTGTGTGATAACTATTACACTGCATTTAATGTTATAAAATAAGCTCTCTTATTCTACTCCTATACTACCATTTACATAACCACTTATATATTGAAAGTTATTCTTTTTTTTTTTCCTTTCCCGAACTTCTTTGGATTGGCAGATTGTAGATGCGTAAGATATAGAACCTCCCAGTAGGGGGAGCTGTACAGCCATGTCTTTGTCAAGGAGGTACCACATCAAAAAAATTAGTTGTTTTCATGCGATATTACCCACTGTCCAGTGATGTATGAAACACTTTTTTAAGTAGCTGCATTTTTTTTGGGGGGGGGGCATGAAGATCCACCTCATGTTGCATTATTAGGACCTTTTGTCTTTAGGTTTTAATGATTCTCTGTAGAAGCCTCTTATACACAAGAAAAAGGGAATGCATTTCAAATGAGTAGGCGTAGAAATGAATGATTGGGAACCACTTCTGCCAGATCAAGAGGGGTTCTTTAAGCCTCATAAAAGCTATATAATGTTCAAAAGGGAGGAAGGATTGTTGCCGTATTTGAATACTGTGCATATGTATTGTACACATGATATAAACTTGATGTACTTTCAAAGTTTTTAATATGTGGGCTTAAAAAAATAGCCTTGCATTTATTACTTGGAAAAGGTAATAAATTACTTCTCTCCCAGCATTGTTGCAGAAATAATTAAAAAAAAACTTTCTACCTTTCTGCCATCAGATGCAAGAAAAAATGAAAAGTTGTTTTATTTATGGTTTTAATCAATCTCAGAAGTAGGGGGAGGGGAAGGAGCTAAATTAAATCTCTGCTGCTGTTCTGATGCATCCTCCCTCTTATGCGTTTTGCATACCATTAAACATGATATACCACATATGCATATTACCTTAACTGTAGATGCATCTTCCCTTGTGCTTCTTTGATACTGGTTTCAATGCTTTAAAGGCAATGTAAAATGAGAAAGTTTCTCTAGAAGTACTATGAAACCACCAATAACCAAAATGAGTTTGAATAACTACTTTAAAAGCTTTCTTGATTGAAGAAACAGGACTCATTTTTGAACTCATCATCTAACTGGTTAATAATAGGTGTATATGAATGTTCCTTCCCATTAAGTTATTTCTCCATTTCTTTAAGATACTGCTTCGGTAACTAGTAAATAATATTACTATGCTAGAAATTCTAACTGTTGAACATCCTGCTGTAATAACTGAATGTTACAGAACTTAGTGCAATATGGGCAAACAGGCCACTGTGTAGAAGCATAATGATGACCCCTTGGCTCTCAAAAGGTATCTTGTTGTTGTTGCCTTTTTATGTATATGTATATACATCCCGAAGGCAGAATACATAGACATTAAGAAAGAGGCACATAAAAATATCCAAAGGGCAGGCACTGTATGAGTGTCTTTTAAAACGGTATATTCATTAGCAAAGACACCTGGGGAGCATTTGAATTACTCTAAGGGACAGTAATAAAACAGAATGTTTCCGTATGGTGCCACATACCAGCTGTCACTAAGACTTATTCAACCTCAGTGGATGGTCTTTATTTTAACTGCTCTGTATTGTAGAAAAAAACCTTGTTGGGAAATATTAAGATTTGGGCTGAAAATCCTAAGAATGGTGGCTGTTATTATTATCTTTCCGTATGACCTTGTCTTAATGCTAATGGGTAGCACCAGTCAGCATGCACACCTTGGGACCCTGCTATGTGTACCCAATAAGCAGACACAACTACCTTGAACTGAGTACAGCAAGAATGAACATTTTATCATTGTAAAACATAGACTCATATATTCACAGAACTGCATTAACATAGATACATGTATACAGCCCAACCTTTAATTCTCCTGGCAGCAATCATATTAATGGGATTAGTTAAACAACGGAGTTCCTACCTGTGCTGTCTTTGTTTGGCAGCCAGGCTGGAGCCATCTCTGAGTACCTTGGGGGCCCTTCATGACGGTCATTCTGTCACAGTAATCTTATTGATTCTTTCTTAGAATGTAACAGTGATGGTCCTGCTGGAATCAGTTTGCAGACCATGGGGGTTTAGCCAATAACGGTTGTGGTTTTAACTCACTTCACTATATATTCAGAAGGTCCAACAATGGCAAGTTCAACTTAAATACACACTATACAGTACCAGCTAACTTATTCCTGCAACATTAGTACACTAGAGTCGGCTCTATAAGTGAAGTCAAAGATCTGAAAACATTTCCTTGTTGCCTTCAGCATTTGAGAAGACACTATAACAAAGTAATAATCCCAGTTCATGTATCTGATAGTAAATTGGATTTAAATGTTTTTATATCTGGAGGTACCCTGGCCTTTTTTCCTTTACTCCCGTAACCTGGTGATGTTTATTTTGTAGGATCTGAATAGTTTTGACTTTGATAAAAGACTAAATGTGCATTTTAAGACCTTTGCGTTATGCAGAATTCTGTAAATGTTTCCATGTGAAATATTTCACTGTATCTGAATTGCATGGCTGGGCAGGATTTTATGACAATGATAAAGATAAAGAATAATTACTGCAGGTAAATGAAATATTTCATGTCACTTTTGGTTAAGATGGGCAACGAAGGAATAAAAAAGGAGGTGATCCGAGTTAATCTCTGTTGCAATTAACAGTTTCTGTCTCGCTCCATGTGGGCACATTCACTTCTACGATGCAACGCTTGACAGTCCTTTCAAACCCTGGTTCATATTCTATTCTGTTTTGACTTCGGTGGCTTTGCTTGAGATATTTGAAAGGCTAGGTATAATCTTTAGGTGTTCACATACATACATTTATAGAAGTATGCAGTACACTTCTAATGCTACCTAAGGAATAGTAAAGGTAGTAAATCTGACTGGGCAACTCTATTTGGGAAAAGATTCTACTAAGACTGTCTATAACACAATAGCTAGCTTAATAACAAATGGGAGTTATACATGGGCCAGATGCAGGCTTCTTTTTTTTTTTTTAAATACTGAACCAACATTAAATGTTTATTGGCCGCTATTGTATTGCCTCACTGATTTAGGGTATGGTCCAAGGATCCAAAAAAAAAAGTTTTTTTAAAATCTGGTGGGAGGGAGTGCAAATTTGTATTCATTTTGGTCCTGACGGTCTGCATGATGGTGGTCCTGGTGTACACTACAGACAATTTTGCACTTTTACTACTAAACTACTTTAAAAGCAGTTATGATGTATGTGTCTCCTTGCCAGTTTTGGAGATGATGTGGTATGTGGGAACCTCTGTGTATACTTGCAGGGTTATCATTATATTTGGGATGTTGGGGATATTGATGGAATAGGAATGATAACTTTGAGTAATGACGTACTTGTATCATACATCACTTGTATGTGATGGAAGTGCTGACAATAGGAGTATTAGTATCCACAATGGGGATAACGTGGATATTATGGCATTAGGTAGTGGGCAAAGTGCATTAAAATACATGGTAAGTGCAATGACAGTGGGAACAATAGGGAAGAAATATATTTTACTTAGAGCTTATGCATGAAAAAATACCTTCCAATGTCCTTTTCATGAGTATTAAATAAAACATATATACATTCAATGTAAAAGGGTTAATATAAGCTTTAGTGTACTGTGTACTTTGTGATCCATGTAAAATTACTGCTTAATATTAATTATCCATTAATTTTACATGTTATGATCAGTGTTTGTTTTATGGTTTCTCGTTAACCCCTTTGATAGTAATTCAGCTATATTTATATTATGCTAATGCTGTAGAGCTACATGGAGCTGGTTAGAGAGAAAATTGTTTCTCAAGGAAGCAAACATTTATTGAGTTTCTGGTGGAAAAAGAAGAAATTAAATGAACACGACTCTTAAGTAAATACGTTATGTAAAAATATGACCTAAAAAGGTTATTGTAGAAAGATATTATGTGTATCTGCAAACAATATACAAATATACAAACATTAAACAGCCTCAACTCAGGATTGAGGTTTAGTGAAAAGAATCAGAATTTCATGTTTAATTAATTTCTAATTTAACTTATAAGTAGGAAGTCACGATTGTTATGGTAATGTGATTAATATAAATTTATTTTACGACCAATGCATTTCAGAAAGCAAAACACAAACGTTTTAGGAACGTGACAAAGAAACGGAAACGGTGTCGCAGTGTAAGGTGCATTTGTCCTTGAATGTAAATTATGCTTCATAGGATAAAAAAAAAAACAAAAAACTAACAACTAGTATACAAAACAACTAACATACTATATATACAGTATATACAATCCAGAGTAAGGCTACACACAGTCTTGGGAGAGTAGATTCATATCTGGGTGCATTCACTTGAGATTCACCCACTTGTGAAGGTGTTCTTTTCTTGTCTATTTGATATTGTTATGCATCTTCAAACCAAGGTCCATATATGGGAAAGTAAAAGAGCACACCAAAGATTTTTTGCTGAAGGTCAGAAGAATTTATTCACTTTTAGAAGGTAACATAACAGAAACTTGATGTTTCAGCCCCTAATACAAACATGCTCATATCCAAACTCTCCTTTATCATTTTCTGTATCATGGGAACAGTTATTGGTAAAGGAGAATGTGTACATTTGCATACGACTGACTTGTAGTGAAAGGGGCAACTGTGGATAAATGCCATTAAATCAGTTGTAGGCAGTGCTATAAACCACACACCTCAAACCGAACCAATATGTATAACGTCAAGGCATGTGCAGGTGAAAAACCTCTTAAATCAATTTAATGGGGCCAAAAGAAAAACACGGAAGCATATGGCACGCATGAACCTAGTCTGTTCCAGAGAGGTGTCACTGTGTGTTTAACCAGAATGAGGAATCTGCACACTCCAAAATATCCCAGGTGCTTAACAGGTGCCAGGAAGGGCCAGTTCCCCAATAAATCCAATAGATAAATAAAGGCTCCAGGCACTCAAGAGTTCCAACGTCAGGCAGATTTATTGAGACAAAGAACAATGTTTCGACCTCACAATGAGGTCTTTTTCAAGTTCAACACTGTGTGTTTAAGGCCACTGCGGTTACAAGCGTGTACTGAATACGAGACCGGCTTAAGAGGCATTACAGTAGCAGTGCAATGGCAAGAGATCAGAAATGAGGGAGGACAGTGATGAAGGAGATGGAATGATTGATGAAGGGGTGAGAAAAATTATACATCATGTATAATCTCAGTGCATTATTTTTTTCTTCTTTCTGACATTCTCCTTAAAGTAAAAGCCAAGTGTGCGGGTTGAGTTAAATTGGCAAAATGTGGTATAATTAATAATATTTTGTGACAACTGCAACAAAGCGACTGTACAAAGGACAGTACGTGATTACCACCAGGAGCAAGGCACTTTAACAAATAATTTAGAATTTAAAAATGTAAAATGGAGAAGTGAAAAAATATATTTGGCATTGCAATGCCGTAATATTATATTTATAATAAAATGATATTTAAAAAAACATGCTCAATGGTGACCTTACTCTGTCTAACATGCATCATACTGTGATATGATGTCATATCCTGGCGCTCTGTGTGGTAGAGGGAAGAGGCTGTGAATGACTCAGGGCAACGTTCAACTGGTTATGTCTCTTTACAGATCTCTGGCTAGACCTATAGTGCACAGTTGTGGAAACCCCATCTCCAGAATATGTATAAATGACCTGGAGGGAGTTCAGAGAAGGGCTAGAAATGTTTTTCAGGGTAAAAGGTGTCAGGAAATATGAAGAATCTCAATACGCATAGCTTGGAGGATAAACTAGAGAGATAAGAGATGTGATAGAAACATTTAAATACAAAAAAGCATTTAACAAAGTACCGGAGGTTAAAAAAAAGGAAAATTTAGGACAAGACGACTACATTGTCAGAAGCTTACATGCATGCCCATTGTAATGTGACAAAGGAAGACATATATTGAAAGGGTGAGCTTTATTGAATATACCTCCTACCAGGGGGCGTGGTCTGCATGGCGACCTGATCGGACGCGTTTTGCTGGAGCTCCGCGACCTACCGGCTGAATCGCATTTCATCGGCACGAATTAGTGGGTTTTTTACCGCATTTTGCCTCATCCTCTTTTCGCTTGCCTATGTCCTCTCATCGTGCGAAAAAATCGTCCAGAATGCCGAACTTTTTCGAGCCCAAATCACGGAGGAAAACTCCTGTGCGGGACTTGGGCCTACCACGTGAGCAGGATGCAGACTCGGATACCTCTATGGGCCAGACGTCAGCGCCACGCTCGAGGCCTCCATCACCTGCGATACTCTCTCAGACTGACCTTACTCCTCCTTCGCAACAACTTACCTCGCACACCATGAAGGAACTCTTGCGTGAAATGAGGGACCAACTTCGCCAGGACTTCCAGGAGATTGCATCTTCTTTGCGACGTGACTTGGATGGCCTGGGGGACCGGACAGACAGTTTGGAACGCCGCATGGAGGAGTTCGCAGATGCACATAACGCTCTCGCTGATGGTCAAATTTCTACGCAAAACGAGCTTGCCTTTCTCCGCACTAAACTAATGGACTTGGAAGACAGGTCGCGGCGCAATAATATCCGCCTCCGTGGCATCCCGGAGTCTGTTGATCAGGCTGAGCTACCTGAATATGTCACAACCCTCTTCGCCACCCTACTTGGTGATGCCTTACCTGCGGACATCCGCCTTGACCGACTCCACCGGGTCGCCCGCCCGAAAAACGTTCCAGGTTCACCCCCTCGGGATGTGCTGACCAGGGTTCATTTCTTCGATGTCAAGAATCAAATCATGCAAGCGGCGCGTAACCGTCCCTCCTTGCCTGCCAGGTTCCAAGATGTACAACTCCTTACGGACTTGTCCCAGCTGACTCTTCAACATCGTCGGGCTTTCGCTCCTGTGACCTCCATCCTTCGATCTCACCAGATTCGGTATAGATGGGGCTACCCGGTCCGTTTGATTGTTTCACGCAATGGCTCTACCACCATCATTGCCTCACCTGAAGACGGCCTGGCCCGCGTGAAATCCTGGGGCTTGGACATGCCCTCCTCCTCGGCACCGGCTCCGGATCAGGGCCTGATGAAGACCACCTCTTCTCCGAAAAAATTGAAACGGGACTGGTTAACTAAAGCCTAATCTGTCCTCGATCATCGACTGGTAATCTCTCCTAGTTTTGCTCCTTTTATAATTTCATCAGTATCGCTGAGCCATCTATTATCTATATACCTTCCTAGGGTATTATTACAATCTATACACATATGGTTTCTTGCACTATACCATTTACTACACTTCCAACACGTTATTGCTCACTAATCTCTTTAGCTGGCTAGCTGTCGTGGGGTTCCCTACTCGGCTTTGTCGAATTCCCCCTTGATGCTATTTATATCATTAGCATGGTTCTCTCCCACATTGCTCATGACCATGAGCCGATTCATGTTTCTGTTTCTGTTATTGTTTATTTGTATTTATTGTTTTATTTCTGGTTCCTCTGGTACCCTTTCGATGATGTATTTGTTACTGTGTGCTCCGGCGCGACCGAGGCTGGCATTCTCTTGGGGTTGGGGTGTCTCTCCCCCGGATCCGGTTTCCTTTTTATTTTTCACATGTACTGCGCATTTTTACACCTGGCTCCGGTTGGAGGTTTTAATTTGCTTCCCTGCTCTGTACCATGGCTGATTTGAGAATTCTCTCGCTTAATGCAAAGGGTCTTAACACTCCACAGAAGCGTGCATCGCTCTGGAATGAGGCCAAGACTCTACAAGCCAGCATTATTTGTGTCCAAGAAACACACTTGAAAAAAACCTCTAGACCTCTTTTATACTCTGCCCATTTCACCACCCAATTTCACTCTATGGCATCCTCCAAAACAGCCGGAGTTTCTATTTTAATTTCTAACCGCCTTGCTTTCTCATTGCTGCGCAAACATGTGGATCCGCGGGGAAGGTACCTCATATTGGTGTGTGAGATTAATGCAGTTGTATATACTTTGGCCTCCTTTTACTCTCCCAATACGTCACAACTTAGCTTTTTCCGTATGTTCTTAGGGAAGGTGGATGCCTGTAAGCAAGGCCGAGTGGTCCTATGCGGCGATCTTAATGCTGCCCTAGCCCCCCCCCTTGACTGCACTTCACGGCGAAACCTCCCCCGCGACAGCCAAAAACTTAAACTTGGGTCGGACATGTCCTTTTTGATTCACTCCTATCAGCTCTTTGACACTTGGAGGGTCTTGCACCCTTCGGACAGGGACTACACCTATTTCTCGGCCCCACACCATATTTATTCCCGAATAGATTACATCTTTTTAGACAGATTTACATTACAGTCCGTGTCCTCCTGTTCTATAGGCACCATCTCCTGGTCCGACCATGCCCCTGTTTTGTTGGCCCTTAAAACTGATTTCCCACTTACAGGACGCGGCACTTGGCGTCTGAATGACACCCTCTTACACAATGACACTCACAAGTCACAACTCCAATCACATCTGACTCAGTATTTCCAAGACAACTTACTACCTGACACCCCTATTGACACCTTATGGAACGCTCACAAAGCGGTCATGCGAGGCAGACTTATTAGCCTGGCCTCCTATGTCAAAAAACAACGCTCTGACTCCAAGATTCTTTTGTTGCGGAAATTGTATGACTTAAATATGCTCAACAAATCTCACACGACTGCCTCCCTCACACGCGATATTGCACGCCTCAAACTACAACTATCGGAGCTTACTGCTCAAACTACAGCCCACATGCTTCTCCGGCTTAAGCAAAAATTTTATGCTAAGGGCAACAAAGCCGACACTCTTTTAGCCCGCAAACTCCGACATGCCTCAGCTGTTTCTAGACCGCATTACATTACTTCTCCCTCTGGTTTGCGTGTTAGTAATCCCTCTCAAATGACGGAACTCTTTGCCTCTTATTATGCCAAATTATATAATTTGAAAGATGACGCATCTCTACATCAACCCGCACAGACTGACATCACCGATTATCTTGCCCCGATTCCCTTGCCCTCTCTTCCACCTGACCATTTTGCATCTCTGGCTGCACCTATAGAGCTGAGCGAGGTGGAAAGGGCGGTGGCTCAGTTGAAAAAGAACTCGGCTCCGGGTCCAGATGGCTACACCGCGTCTTATTATCGCACTTTTCTTCCCACACTGGGCCCTCATCTTGTTTCTTTGTTTCGTTCCTACATGTCGTCCGGCACTGTCCCCTCTGAGAACCTCCTGGCTCATATAGTTACCTTGCCGAAACCAGGTAAATCGTTAGACATCTGCTCCAATTATAGGCCCATTTCCCTCCTTAACAATGACATAAAAATATATGCCAAAATCTTGGCTAATAGGCTGTCCCCTATTCTCCCTTCTCTCCTCCACCCCGATCAAGTCGGATTTGTCACTGGTAGGCAGCCATCGGATAACACTCGAAAGTTCATTAATGTTTTGTGGGAAGCCGACAGGAGCAGGCTCCCTGGCTTGCTCTTGTCGTATGATGCGGAAAAAGCATTTGATAGGCTGCATTGGCAGTTCCTCCGATTCACTTTGTCAAAGTTTAATTTTCCCCCTGCTTTCATACAAGCGGCAATGGCACTTTATTCCACTCCCTCAGCCCGCATCTCTATGTCAGGTTTCCTGTCTTCCCCTTTTAGTATTTCTAACGGCACTCGCCAGGGCTGCCCTCTATCCCCTTTACTCTATATACTTGCTTTAGAACCCCTGGCGGCCTCCATTCGCTCCGATTCTTCTATTAAGGGCTTCCCCATCCCTAATCACTCCCCTTGTGTCTTGGGTCTTTTTGCGGACGACATTCTGGTCTCTCTCACTTCCCCTTCACAATCTCTGCCCGCTCTCCAACACCACTTATCTTGTTACTCTCACGTATCTTACCACAAAATAAATATACCCAAGACTCAAGCTATGTGTCTCCACCTGGACCCGGCCGAGCACGCACGCCTTACTAATTCTTATGGTTTCACATGGCAGCGTTCTCACATCTCCTACCTGGGCATCAAACTCCCTAAAACCATTCACAACATTAACGATCTCAACATTCTCGCCACCTGGAAGAGTGTTAAGGCGGACATTATCAGGTGGCAGAAATACGAACTTTCCTGGCTTGGCCGGGTTAACGCCCTAAAGATGACGGCCCTCCCTAGGCTCCTTTACACCTTCCGTACCGTTCCAGTTTGCCCCCCTGTTAATCTTTTGCACTCGATCCAAAAGTTTTTTGTGTCCTTCACTAAGGTAAGGACCAGCTCCAGGATAGCAGCTCGCGCTAGAGTGGTTCCTAGGCTCAGAGGGGGTTTGGGGGTCCCTCATATCCCCTCTTATTTTTCCGCCTGCATTCTCTCCCATGTTTTCGCATTCTACGCACGCTCCAATTCCCCAACCTGGGTACATCAGGAGAACGCTCTCCTGTCCCCTTACACTCTAGACCAACTTCTCTGGGTGAAAGGCCGTTTGCGTCCTGCTTTATGCCGCCTACGACCGCCTTTATTCTTGACACTTGGGATGCTGCCTCACGGTATCTACCCTCCCTGACCCACCTTACCTCCCTCACGCCGCTTCGCACCCTGGAATTCTTGATTCCTGGACTGCGCCTCGTTTCCTGGCTTCGTCCGGACTTACAGGTGTTGGGCGACCTTTACGGGGGCCGCTCTCTGCACCCTTTTTCCCACCTTTCCTCAGTCCATGCAGTCCAAAGTCAGGACTTCTACAAATATCTTCAAATCCGCCACCTTCTCCACTCACCTTCTTACTCCCTCGCCCGGCACACGCAATCGATACGTCCCCTCCTCTCACTTTGCGTTACTGCACCCCAATGTAAGGGAGCCATTTCGACTTGGTACTCTCTTCTGATTGAACGCTTCTCGACCCACAAGCTTCCCCATATGGTATTGTGGGAAAAAGATTTACATTTAACCATCTCACATGAGGCATGGCTTGAGGCGGAGGATATGATGAGGGGGGTCTCCTTTTGTGTGAATCATCTTGAGCTCCAAAAGAAGGTTAGTTGTCGATGGTACCTGACCCCAGCGCGCCTCTCTCATGTCCTCCCAGGCTACTCTAACCTTTGCTGGCGGGGGTGTGGGATGGAGGGTTCTATGGCCCATATGTGGTGGACCTGCCCGATTTTACAACCGTTGTGGAAACGAGTGTTCTCGTTTCTTCATTCTATCTGCCACATTGCATTTGATTTCCTCCCTGAACTCGCCCTATTACATATGTTTGATGACCCCCCCCCTTCCAGCATCAGAAAATGGGTAATCCACGTCCTACTGGCTGTTAAGTTATGTATTGCCAAGAAATGGAAAGCGGCCTCCCCACCTTCTTTCCCGGATGTCCTCTCCACTCTGGAGAAACATCGGATCATGGAGAAAATGTCCCACTTGGCAGCACACACGATTCATTTGTATGACCGTGTCTGGTCGTTATGGTTACACAGCTCAATCTATGCTTCACATTTCCACTGAGGCTGTCTCTTGATAGGGGGTTTAATTTAAATTTTAATTTTAATCTTATACTTTAATTTTTATTTTCATTTTTCTTTTCGTGAGAATGCTGGCCTCGCCGGGTTCTTATCCTCCGACTTTTGGTTTCTCTGCCTCGCGACATTTGCTGTTTCGCAGCCAGACTCTGGCTACTTTCCATTATGCATGACATTTCTGTACAACCAGCGTTACCCTTCCTGCTGAGCTACTATGTACATCGTCCCGGAGGACTATGTTTTCTGTTTTTTTGTTTTTATTATTTGTTGTTTTATGGTTCGGTTCACATACTTACTTTTTATTGAAAAATGTTGGTCCGTTTATTGTGTCTCATGCCGCAGCGTCGCTGCTGCCTCTCTACTGTGTATTGTATATCACATGTACCGCACATCCATGACCGTGACTTCCTACTTTGTTTGTTCTTGTCATCCGCATGTTGTGCTATGCCTGGTCATGTTATAATCTTTGTATTATTTGACTGCCTTTCTTGTGATGCTGCACTCAAATTCGGACCTTAATAAAATTTTATTTACAAAAAAAAAAAATAAAATACAGGAATGTATGTACTTGCTATCGTCCTCCAATAAAATATATTGTCTTTTAAATTGTGTATTCAAATTAGCGTGTTAGTATATGTTTTTATTTTATTGGATTTAATTCTCAATATATTTGTGAAGTGTGCCTGAGATTTACTATTTTACTAAGTGATGATAACAACTCAGTACATTACATTGAAAGTACATTTCATTTATGCCTCTATAAAAAAAATCTTACGGCACTGCTCTCTTTATGTTTCATCACCATTAAGTTGATGGAATTATATGAAGTCTCCATTTTTCAATACAGAGTAATTTGACATTTAAGATTTCATAAATGTTATCAAATATTATACCGAGTAGATATATTGTAAATGATATAATTTAAGATATAAACAGAACACAATGGAATTATAAAAGGCTTGTATCATAAGTGACAGAACCTCAGAACCCTCTTTTATCTCTTTTTTGTTTTTTGCTCAGAACCCTCTTTTATCCATTAAAATCTTCAGAAATTTAGTAAATTAATATATCACAGTGATTAAATACTAAATACTGTTGTGGTACAGGGGCTTCTCCGGGATTTTTTTCCACAGTGGGCAAAATATCCTATAATGTAAATTTCCATGATGTTCATCTGGCAACAGCAGACTGGCTTAGAGGCATGGGAAATTGTGGTCTAGGCAGTGGGGGTACTAACTAATCCTTGCAATACACGTTTGAGACTCTGTGCCTCTGAAGGAGCAGCTGCCAGGTTGAAGCGGATGAACCAACTCTGACAGCAGGGGGTATAAAAGCTTTTTTGCTGCACTCCCCTCACTACTATGCTGCCCTCTCCTCACTACAAGGTGTTTTTTCTGCTCTCTATGTCTAGTTAACCTACTCTAAACAGCCTACTGTTCCTGCCTCCCTTGCTGCTGCTTAAGTGGGCCACCCATGTTATGGTATCGTCTCTTTGTAAGTAGTTATATAAATGTAGATTAAGTGAATGCACAGAGTATAGTACATTAAAAAGAACCCAGAGATAAAAAGTACAAAGAGATATCTATTGGTATCCCAACAGAGTGTATACTACCCTAATTGTTATGTTAGTTTTATCACTCACTTTTACTAGACATAGTATGCAAGAAACTGCCTTAAAGGGTTCCATCTGTATGTATTTATGGTAATCCACTTAAAAGTTGTCAGTGCTTCATATGCATACCTGGGAACTCTCCGGATTTGACCTGGAGATTGCCGGGTGAAGCACCACATCTCCTGTTCTCTGGGTCACGACCCGAATCCTCCGGGTCGCGGGAGCAGGATCTTGACACGCCCTGATCTCTGCCCATTTTCCCTTTAAATGGGGGTGTTTCACGCTGCTGTCAGCGGGAACACCCCCGAAGTCAGGGGGAACGCCCCTGACATCAGCGGGAACCCCCACAGATGTCGGCGGGAACTCCCACAGATGTCGGCGGAAACTCCCACTGACGTCAGGGGGAACTCCCATTGACATCAGGGGGAACTCCCACCGATGTCACGGGCAGTCCTGGCCACGTCCCGCAAGGGAAGGCTTCGGGTAGAATTTCCCAGGTATGTTCATATGTTCTGTATTAGCCAAAACCTTCTAAATTAAGAGGTTTTTGGGGATGGTTGAGGAAACATATTGCGGTTTATAAAATGAAGTGATGGTTTACAAGTGACTTTGCAAAACAGGTGTCATTTTAACTCATTGGCATAGTTATTCATTGTGAAGGGCCAGCCCGGCTCTTCTGCAAAAAAACGTGGTGTGCCTACATAATGTATACTTTAGGAGACAAAAATCTCATTGACTCGCTATGCTTTATACAGAGCCAGCTCAGCCCTTCTTGCGGGAAATATTCACTAGGACTGGCCGTTATTATGCAAAGTGAAGTTAGTAAGCTGAACTGTCCTGCAGACTTTTTTGTTCTCGAGACAGCCTTATCATTCTGCTAGCACATTCTATACACATTAATGCAATTGTTATACAATTTTCCTGAGGATAAGAAATATGCGCCAGTATGTGGTTAATGGCATTTAATGAAAAGCATTCACATATAATAAGCGTAGAGTACAATAAAATATTAGTTAAGACTATGAGTTCTGTAAAACGATGAAAGTACTTCAAGAAAAAAAAATGTAATTTAGCAGTGAGTGGGGAGAAGGAGCGCTGAAATTAATTTACTAAATGTGACATCAAATTATTTTTAATTAGTAAAGCTCAATTTATATTCCTGAATATTGTATCTGCCTTTCAAGTTTTTTTTCCCACCTCCCTGTCTTGCAAATGTTAGGGCTGCTCCATAGAGAATCAGAGATTTATCCTAATAAGCTAGTCTTAGGTACAATGTTAACCTTTTTAATTCATCTCTATTTATTGAAGCATTAATTGCCTTTGCTTAATTTCCCCTGCTATTTCTCTGCTGCGGTGGTTTGCAGAGAAGGAGGTGGAAGAAGTGAAAAGACATCTTATCACCTGTAATATTCCTTATACTGTAATTAAGCTGCAGCAACCTGATTTCGATGTATGGATGCTATCAGACTGTGATGGAGATTAAAGAGGCAATAGCTAATGTTTTCAGAGTGCTGCGATTCCCCATCCTCTGGCTAATTCAGTTTGAAATTAGATCCCCCACATTATAGTTACAGACATAGCTCTTTCAGTTTGACTTTAGTTATGTTAGATATAGGGAGTAGATTTGAGAACTTGAAGAAAATAAGGAGAAAAATTGAACCAAATTGGGAAGAGTGTATTTGGGGATAATTGGGACAGGGGAATATCGGATATATGTGTTGATATAGTGCTAAAAGCATCGATTTCAATGGTAGGGTATATTAATATGAGAATAACAACGAAAAAAGTACAATGCTATAAAAATATGGATGTTAAGCATTGTACTTTTTTCGTTGTTATTCTCATATTAATATACCCTACCATTGAAATCGATGCTTTTTGGTTCAATTTTTCTCCTTATTTTCTTCAAATTCTCAAATCTACTCCCTATATCTAACATAACTAATATATATGGGACTTTATTCACTAAAATGGGAGTCTCTAGTATCTTAAATGTTTGATCATATGTACTGTTAGAGAAGAGCAACAATTATTCGGCTATGTAGCCCTAGCATAACTGACTGTGATGTACAAGAGGCCGACATAACAAACAGATTCTGATATTGAATAAGACAGATGAGAAAAAATGCCTAAACATGATGGAAATGTGAAAGTAGTAAAGGTATCATTACACAATTGGTAAAACTACAATATATTGAGGTTGTCCAGTTCTTCTGGCTTACATGGTAGGGAAGGTAGTTAGGTGCCCTGTTGGCATACATCTAAAAGTATGATTGATGCATAGATTATACAAATAAACACAAAAAGAACGGATGTCATGTAATTGGAGGATTGAGCAACAGGGAATGAAATGGAGAAACTGCAGCGTGCATACGAGGAACACTTAATAATAGGAAGGGCATAGTGTAGGGCAGTGTGGTCAAATGTGGATACAAGCAAAGGTGAGATGAGAAAGACTGCTCCCTTAATAACAGAATTATTAAAAACTCCCAAAATACATGTAGTATATATGTATGGTATAAATTAAAAAGCAAAGTGCACTAACAAAGCAAGTGCCATTCGTGTTAATAGAATACATACTCATTATTATTTATTCATTTATGATACCATTTTGTTGGGAGAAATGAACTATTGGAATATATAACCTTCCTTCTGTTTAGTGTTTCTTGCTCATGTCTGTTATCATCATTCTTAAAACTATTCTATTGAATTACCCCCTTGCCACACCACTGCTGGTATTATTTCTTACAACCTACCCCTACCTACCCATATTTCATCGTATATATCCTTTTGTTCTAACCATCAGATGATCTGCATTCTGCAACCACTAACCCAGCAAATCCAGGATTCAGAAAAACAATAAGCAATCACTTTTAACTTCACGCAGGATTAATGTGAACTGGTCTCTCAGAAGTGCAGCCAGTGACTTGGGAGCTAATGGTCTGTGACTAGGGAACGATGAGTAATTAGCCATTTCAAGTCAAGAGAAAATACAGTCTGCCGTTACAGATTTGTCAGTGGAGTATTTAAGCCAGCCACAATTTCTGAATGCACAAAAGAAGGCAAGAAGGATGATGTGTCTGGATTAAAAAAGTCTAATTTGGTTGTGGGCTGTGGCGTTAGAGGTTATGATTTAGAGTTCATATTTTATCCTCTTCTTTTAACCCTTAGAATGTCAGAGGTCTGGCACTGCAATGGGTCACTCATTCTCGAAGGAATTTGTTTGCATCATTACTTTTCACCTTTTCCATTAAATGTAATCCTTTTGTGAGGTGCCAGCAGAAGAGAATTTTCAACTGAAATTCCTCTGGCATGAATACAAAGGATACAGCAGTTCTTCACTTCCAATGCTCCCCTGTCAGGGAAGTTTGTAATATAAATAATCTCACACATAGTCACATTACCTAATTTTTGTTCCAGCCATCTTCTTAGATTTCTTTGACTTACTACAGGAAAAATGTTATTTATGTCATTTCAAAAGTCTCCTTTTGTTACCCATCAAAACTTTTTCCTTACCAAAAAGACATTGAAAGAACACATCCAATGGCTAGCCAGATTCCTTCTCTGATGAAATTAACAATGTTCGGTTAAAAAAAATAGTGTTAAACTGGATCTGTAACTTTTCGCAAACACTACATTTTACATTTCCACACAGTGAAGACATATACACTATATGGAAAGAAGTATTGGGACACCAGACCATTACACCAACAGACTTTTAAGATATGGTTGGATGAGTTTGGTGTGGAAGAACTTGACCAGCCCACACAGTCCTGACCTCAACCCCATCAAACACCTTTAGGATTGTGAGCTGGGCCTTCTCATCCAACATCAGTGCCTGACCTCACAAATGCTGTGCTGGATGAATGGGCAAAAACACTCCAAAAACCTTTTGGAAAGTCTTCTCAGAAGAGTGATATATATAATATATGTATGTCCTGATGAAAGTCAGCAATGACTGAAACGTCGACTTGACTTTGAATAAAGAGAAGTTGCTGACCATCTTTTGAAAGTGCTATATATATGCAGAAGGGGTACCCATTTTATATTAATGTCTATGTATTTAGAATGCAATGTCATAAAAGTCCCTGTTATACACTATATAACCAAAAGTACTTGGACACCTGACCATCACACCTATATGAGTTTGTTGGACATCACACTCAAAGACTATGGGCATTAGTATGGAGTTGCCCACCACCCCCATCCTCTTTACAGCCTCCACTCTTCTTGGAAAGCTTTCCACATGATTTTGGAGTGTTTCTGTGGGAATTTGTGCCCATTCCAAAAGAAAATTTGTGAGGTCAGGTTGATGAGGTTTTTTTTACTGAAAATGCCTAGGTATCCAAATTATTTAGTAAGACAAAGGTAGCACTAATTTCTTTAGACCCAACTTATTTTTTTGCAGAGCTAATTACTTGTCCAAATAGAAGCAGATACATTTAAATCAAAATGTAAAATGTACATTGAGAGATGTGGAAATTCTGCTGTATGTTTATACATGCACTGCCCTTGTGAGCCTGTAAATATATGAATGTGCGTACGTTTTTGGTTCATTGTCTCAGTCAAATTTGGGTAGCAGAGAGGCAGAGATGGCTAGTTGGATGTCAACTATATCCTGTCGAAGAAGTCATTTAGAATGGCATATTCAGAGACCTGGGTCGGAGGTGAGGATATGTGGCAGACAAGCTGTCAGTCTGTGCACAGTCACCGTAATTTCTCATTTTCCTCCCCAAAACTGATGCTCATATTCTGAGGTTGACAAAAATGAGTGAAGGTGTACAGCAGTCCATGTACAAAAGTTTCTTGTGGTAATAATATTAGAATATTGTAACAGAAATATTAACAACAGATATAGTCAAATAAAGTATTTGGCAAAGTAGCCATACAAGCCATAGATATGATTCTTAAGAAAACCTGAAAAGAGTCTTGTTTAAACGTTATGTTAACTGTTTCAGTACCACAGCAGTGAGTAAAGAGTGGCCATGTTGAATTTCTGGGAATCAAATGATTACACATGAGGGACCCATTTCGTGTTTGTGTACAATCAGCAACGTAACAACATGGCAGACATACATTTATTTTGCTTATTTTAATATGTACACATATATAGTTTATTGTTTACACAGGTTTATTTGATGTGTAAAACTGTGAAATGTAAGGTTTGGTAAAAGTGACATTCTTCAACTGACAAACCTACAAAGGTCTAATACCTCCTAAGGTGCTTTTTCTGCCGAAAGCTTTGACCAGGTTATCAATCACTCCCAACTGGATAAAATTGCATCCGTACTAATATTTTGAAAGGGCAGTAAGAAATATGTAATAAATGAATGCATGTAAAAAAATCTATCCAAAGTAGGTAAATAAAGCATATCTTTAAATTCCAGAGTAAAGGTGAATATTAGCTTCAACAGCCAAACTGCAGAATTAATGCTTTATATCATACTGACATTCACATTATTCATCAACAGGCTGGTATACTTCTATTTTTGTTAGGACTCATTTATAATAACCATATAAGCAACACTTTTTTTTCTTTCTCTACATTTGTTTGGCATGTCCTGGAGATTAATTCACTCTAATGTCAGTCCTGATGAAGGTCACCTGTTTTCCCCACTTCTTCATTCCATGCCCATTACTAATGGTCTATTGCAGCAATATTTTGCTTACATATTTTAGACTAACTATGGAATCATTCACTATAAATCTTTAGGTGCTCTTCATATTATTATACATCTCTACTGATGTTCAGACCAGCCTATTTATAGCTATCTTTGTTAGCTAAGAAAAGGAGGGAACTATGATGTATTAGATTGAAAATGAAATTCGGTATAATGAACCATGGATTATTATGACGGTACTGATTGCGATGGATGAACTGCACCCACATATGGAGTGTTATAACGTAAAAAAATCTAGTGTTATAATATTATATACTTTTTATTATCCTTATACTAAAGTCCAACCTTATAGCCTGTACCTCATGGAAATAAACTGTGTGCCTCCTTCCTTTGGTTTCTAACAAGTCTTTATCATAGTTTTCACTATGCTTTTTAATTGAATCCATGTTAACGGAAAAGATTGTAATTCTATATAGAGAACCTTGTTTTGTCATTTGTCTTTATGCCTCTTTTGCTATGATTTTGTACAGAACACCTGTACTAATACTTGAAATGAAGTTGCACTAAAAGGTTAAGAGTCTTTGTTGCAAAATAATGTAAATAAAACACCCCACTTTAGTAAAATTAATTCGGAACTGAAAAGGGAAAACTAGCTGTACTCCTCTGTCGGGTACAAATTACTTTGCTATCTCTACTTTCACAGTTCTTTCAATTAACTTTTTTCCCATTTAGGAACTCAATAATAATCCATTTTTTCATAGAATAAGGAGAAGCTTCTTCTCCACCCATAAAAGAGGGGAAGTAAGATTGACTCTTATTAACCAAAATAAGAAGGGAAGAAAATGATTAAATGGAAGGAAAAAACAAGTTTTCTTTTTTAAAACCCCATTACAAGATTTACATGTCTATACGGCTTCAATATAATTAAAGGAGATGATCAAAAGAAAAGGAAATTATATCTTTTATACCGTCCAGCAGTTGGCCGTTTCTAAAGGTTTCTGACTGCAGTAAGGAGGATCGTGCCTGCAGGAGGCACTTCTAGTCTAATTATTGTGGTTCCTTTTGATAACTGCAACTCCCAGAGGGATTACAGAGGAGCGCATCTAGAAAATGTTATCTTCTCATGTGGCACAGTACATGAAATCTATCTTTTCTTCATATCCACTTCTCGATCATAAACCTACAAATGCATAGAATTATGAACTTGCCGTGAATACATTGAGTTGCGCATAAGAAAAAAGTACATAGAATATTATTTTGTTTTTGATTGCTTGCTTCCACAGGAAAATCCAATGCAATGCAATTCTTTAAACTTAATAGTATAATTATTGGATATTTTAGTATACAACTGTTAGTTTCAGTCTAACAAAGTATCAGATGGAATAGCCAGACATATAATGGAATGGTAAAGAGTATAATATGCCCTTGCACAATGGAGACGATTATGTACTTAAAGAAGTGGATTTTCAAAGCCTTCGTAAATAAGCATGATCTCTGAAAAGATTGAAAGCTAAGAAGGTTATTCTTAGAAGTATATTTTCTGCTGTCGAAAATATAGTAGTGCAGTAGGGTACGCACTCTCAGGGATTTACCAAGCTGCTATTGTGTATATGACCAGTACTTATGGAACCTTTCCACAGATGTAGTTGCATGTGTCTGCAGTAAATTGCGGTCACTGATAATTGTCTATGTGGGGGCAAACAATAAGTTACATTGATGAAAAAAGTGCACCAGCAGGAACCATCAGCATATTCATTCAAGATGACACTTGCAGAAACTTGGATAAGGGTTGTAGGTCCATTGCTTACTTAATATGATCAAACAAGTACATTGGGAATCCTAAAGTAAGAGAACATTCTAGTTTAACCATGTCCCTGCTTAATACTAAGGGGTTAGATGTGACCGAATATATCTTAAAAAGTAGGGCCATTGACTCTGAACTGCCTGAAATTGCTTCTGGGGATGCAGGACCTATTACCCAAGTACCTTTTGTTGGATGGACTGCAGATCCAGCATATGTTGCATTTTCAGATTTAGTGAGACCCTTTCTATACTTTCTAATAGATCATTGTCAAATTATTTTTCTTTCATGGGCCAGATATGGTGTCAGAGACAAAACACCATTAAGCACCATCATAAAGTTGAATTGTTTTATAACACCCATTACTTTTATGAAATGTGAACCAACAAGCTGCTGAACCACAATGCCACAGATCCTCAGCTGTCATCTATCTGAGCACATTCTATCTAGAGATCTTGAAAGCTGTTATTAAACAACAGCTGGAAAGTTACCATCTCTTCTGTAGACTAATCATTAGAGTACTCAATATCTGTTTTTATACTAGCACGATATCATCAGTCCTGCCTGTATCTGTACTAGTCATAACATAAAAGCAGTCATAACTTTAAAAGTGTTTTTTATTTTGCATCTCGGGTTATCTGGCTGACTTCAGCATTCCTTATATCTCTTATAACTCTAATCTGTATAAGCCTAGAAGGAAGTATCTAACTGCCACATATTGAAAATATGTCTCAGTTATTTCCATTTTACCCTTAAATTTATATTAGAGCTCATAATCTTTCTAAGCTATCTATTAAATGAAGGCTCATTGGAATCGAATACTTTTATGACAGTAATATTAGTGTCATATTATTAGTGCTATGCATATATGACCACAAATATATGTATATATGCTGCATAGTTCTAATTTTATTATACCCCAAAATGAACACCAATTTGATATTTAAATTTCTCCCACATCTAAGGGACAGATGTGTGCCATCATTTTCTCTGCATCGAACTGTATCAAATATCACAATCAAATACGTTATATCTCCAAAGTGCTAATTAAAAATCCCTTTGGAATGTATTCTGCCAAATAGGGCCATATAACAGCGTGAAGCAATTGATAAATGTTAGCTCATAAAATGTACCATTAAATTAAATATGTTAAGGTAGGGACTTCATCCAGTTGTGCTAGATGATCAGGTTGTGGATGTATATGTTTTGGACTTTAGTTTTTGTTTCTGGTGCAAATACGCTGCAACAAAACTTAAAATGTACTTAATGTAATTAAAAAAAAAGTGTCCTTTTTCATAATTTTGCAAAACACGTTGCCTCATTTTTACCACATAAAACATTACTGTATTTCCTAAGTTACTTACATACAAAACAATTGCCAAAATAGGTGATATATTTGGAAAATATACAGATTTCTTTAAAAAAACAGTTACCGGTAATATCGAGTTTTTGCACAAGAGTTTTAACAAATACGTTCCTGTCAACCATGGTTATGAAGGAAAACTGTTTCAATTATGGGACAAAGTGATATATTTAGGGCTCTGGACAGGCCCGGACTGGCCATCGGGCACACCGGGCATTTGCCCGGTGGGCCGGGCCGTGGCAGGGCCGGATTGACTTAGGGGCTGATGGAGCTGCAGCTCCAGGCCCCTACCTTAACCCCTTGACTGCTAACGACGGCATGGTGCCGTCGCTAGCAGTCCCAGTCAGGTGCTAACGACGGCACCTTGCCGTCGCTAGCACTATCTTACCTTGATGGAGGTCTGTGGACCCCCATCACCACCTACCCCGGCGATCTGCCCCTCACACTGAAGGGCATCACCGGGGCCTCCCGATCCGGCCGGTGGCAGCACGCGCAATGACGCGATGACGTCACCGCACAACTTTATTAATAACTGACAATTGTCAGTTAAAGCGGTATGGGGGCATGCTGCTTAGATGCCTGTATCTCAGGCATCCAAGCAGCTACAGACCCCCACCATATACCGTTGGAAAGGTAATCGCCTCACCTTTCCAACGGTATAATGCTTGTGAATAATAATAAAAAATATTAAGTTAAAAAAATAAAAATGTAAAAAAAGTTAAAAAATTAAATTAAATTATCTAAACATAAACTAGTTTAACTTTAAAAAACAAAAAAAAAGTTTAAGTATTCTAGCAAAATGATCACTGTGGTAGCCAATGTTACCACAGTGATCATATAGCTATAAAAAGTCACATTCCCTTTTTAAAAAATGGCTGATCCCTTTGATCATGGGGTTAAATTTAGCCAATGGTAAAGGGAAGAAATGTTTTAAATCCTGATTAACTGTAAATATTAGTAAAATCAGCCACTTAGCCTGTGCGGTACGTGAGTAACCAGCTACTTGCATTTTTACTGCAAAACTTATTTTTGCTGTAAAAGTGATTTTATTTTCTCCCTTTACCATCATTTCTTTGGGATTGTAAGGGGAAAGAATGGTGTGTGTGTCGGAAATGGGATATATTTGGGGAAAAAGGGGATTCCAGGTGCCGACACACCTTCGTCTAGGGGTTAATAACTTAAATCCAGGTGGCTCGAATAATCACAAGAAAATACTTCTTTGATAAGAAAATGGAGGGTTTAATGCTGTAATGAAGCCTATGAAGGCTAACACGCACAGGGTTACATTGGGAATGAAGTATGTAAAGATTGTGTCTAACTGCAGCAAGGATGGAAAGATTGTGACTAAACTAAGAACATACAGGGAGTTCTTATAGGGTGGGATCAAAGGTACATTACTATTGGTTAACTAATAGCAAAAGACAATACTATCACTATTACACAACATACAATTTACAATCCTATAGATACAATCCTAGGGATACAACATCAAAAGACAATAGTCACACACTATCACACACTATTTACAAATAGACTATACAGACAATGTAATTTACAATTTACAAAGTTGCCCTTTGATGTGGGCTTCGGGGGCTACATTTGCACTTAAATAAGTCTCTGTCCTTTTTGTGATCATGTGAATTGTACTGGCCAAATATTGTTTGGTTAGGTCAGATCACTTTAAGTCCTTTTACACCTATAATGACTGTAATTTATATTTTTCATATAATTATGTTATAATGCTCCTAAGGTGTCTGACGTAGTCTGCATGCTACCTCCACATATCACCACTTTTTTTTCTTTTTTCTTTCTCTTTTTTTTTTCTTCTGAAAGCCAGTCCATAAGCACTTATCAAGCGCCTGGCCTCAATTCAGTTATATATTTTTATTAAAGCCAGTCCATAAGCACTTCTCTGAAGCGCCTGGCCTCCTCTCAGTTATATATTTTTATTAAAGCCAGTCCATAAGCACTTCTCCCAAGCGCCTGGCCAAAAGCTGAATGGTGGTCTATAAAGAGTTTGAGTGAGTCTGTGAGTATTAGTAGACATGCTGACAAATGATTTTGACACCTTCCCACAGGAAGTAAATGGTAAATATAGTAAATAAAAAAAAATTAGGATCAATTACAATCACAATAGGTTGCATTAGGATCAAGCATCACTGACACCAACGAAAAACCTTTTAAATTATGAACTCAGCATAAGTACTGGAAATAGGAATTATATAACAAATACTACATACAGTACATACATCACATTGACTATGTTCTAAAAAAAATAGAATTTTTGACCATTTACATTATGACACTCAACCCAAAAACTATGTGAACAACACAATGAATAGCATTCACACACCCCATACATACAAAACATCATGAATGTATTATTAAACCCCAATAAACATATAATTTTATAACTATGAAACTATACATCCTTCACTTTTTCAATGCCAAGTGTCCCATCACATATATAGATTTATGTTACAAGCAAAATACATTTAGAGTCTCTTGTAACCTAGCCTTTGAATAGACACAGTTATTCATAATGACACAGTTTTCTGGGATAAGAGCTGCAATGTCCAGAAATTAGTTTCAACACAAATTCCAGTAAGTTATTTGAAGGTATCTGTAATTGTGGACATAACGGATTGTTAGGAGCCAAATTCGTGTTTGTAAAATCCATGACCGGACACCTGGATTCAGTTCAGCCTAGAAGATAAAAGAAAGAGCAGTATCAGGCCTCACCAGAAATATTTTAAATTTAAATTTACTGTATGACTAAAGTGGGGTTTGGGGAAAAAAAATATGAAAAACTATATGCTAGGCACATGGTACATAATTTGCATCTATAAGTTGTTGACGTAAGGCTTTCACGGTTTCCTGCAAGCTTTTGTTTTCCTCCATTATCTTATTAAAAGGAATCCATTCACCGTTTTTGCCTGCACCTCTCCTTTTGTTTCCATTGTACTGTGGACCACTAGTTTTATGTTTAAATCTACTTTGAGCTCGCCAACTGTTATTAAAATTAGGAGAGTTTTTTCCTTTAGGATTAAACTGTTGGAATGTAGCAATAGGTGTGACATTAATTTGTTTATCAATCTCTAACTGTAAAATCTGTATCCATTTGCTAAACTCAGTATTTTTTTCAATCATTAGATTCATATATTCTGCTATTTGGGATGGAACTATGGCCAAAATTAGCTGTCTATATATGTCGTCATTTTCATACAACTTTATTTGATTTCGTCTCATAGCAGAATTTATACTTGCTGTATTTGTGGCAGCTAAATAATCTACAATGCGACGTGCTGCTGAAGATATTGATTCATGGGGGAGTATGGCTATAAGGCGTGTCATTTGTATGTCGCTATTTAACTTAAATAATTTTTCTCTGCAATGTTGTAAAAATACAGGGAATGTTGATGTAAATCCATCTATTTCCCTTCCTTTGTCCCCCAGACCTTTTAATGCCAGATTAATCAAAGTGTTTTCGGACAGATTACTAGTGTCACCCCAGCGTATTAAAGAATTTATCCAAGCCATAAACCTATTGAAATCATGCAATGGGGCAGCACCAATATCTGCCAGAACCATCTTTGTGTCTGTAATTCTTAAATTATTCACAGGGTGTGCTTTGGTGTTTTGTTCTAAATCTGAAGGTGTGCTGGATGGAGGGATATTGGGTGTATTGTCACTTAAATTTATTACTGGTTCTAATGATGGTGGTTCTAAGGGATGCAGTGGTGTGATATTATTATGATCTACACTGATTTTTGGATGCATTATTACAGCTTTGTGAACTTTAAATTCATTTTCCAAATCAGGGTCTATGCATATGTCTTCCATGTCTATGTCTACACACTCTAAATCTGCAGATTCAATAGAACCAATTTGCATCCATTTATTTTGTAGATTAGAGGGTTTAAAGAATATCCCTTTCCCCCTTTTTAAACCTCCAAATTTAATACAGGGTTCTCTTATTCGTGTTTGTAATAATTGTAATGCGTTTTCTAAAGTGTTATTTTTGTTTGTTATGTCCTCTAGCTTTTCTTGTAAACATGTTGCTGTATATAGTGAGTTATGTGCTAGAGTTTTAGCATCCTTTAACTGTGTGAGTGTTTCTTCTAATTTAACTTCTACCTCATCATATCTTTTACACTCACTTTCCCACATTTCATTTATACAACACATAGCCTGAAGCAGAAGCTGTATTACACGCCCTTTTTGATTCTTATTTTTTTTCTTATTAGCCAACATCAATTCCATGGCTCCTGAAATCCCTTCTAAAGTATTAATATCACAATCTTTCCACATAAAGGGTCCACCTAGTTCCTTAATCATTGTTTCCACATATTCTAAAAATGGTGGTGGTAACCACTGAGATTCATTAGTAGTGCTTCTACTTTCTGCAGCATCACTAGATATTATATTTAAACCCTTCATTTTCCTATCTAAACCTGACTCTGAAAGTTGATAAAATGAAGACATACTCACCGTTTAGATGCTCAGTTGTCCAGCCCAAAATTCCACTCTAGGACACCAAAAATGCTGCTTTAACTTGATTCTGTTTCTTCTTCAACGAAAGTCCAAATTCAGAGTTGTGGTTTTCTTGAAGTCTTCTCCTGGGAACAGCACCGAGGACGAGCCCCCAATATGTCGGAAATGGGATATATTTTGGGGAAAAGGGGATTCCAGGTGCCGACACACCTTCGTCTAGGGGTTAATATCTTAAATCCAGGTGGCTCGAATAATCACAAGAAAATACTTCTTTGATGGGAAAATGGAGGGTTTAATGCTGTAATGAAGCCTATAAAGGCTAACACACACAGGGTTACATTGGGAATGAAGTATGTAAAGACTGTGTCTAACTGCAGCAAGGATGGAAAGATTGTGACTAAACTAAGAACATACAGGGAGTTCTTATAGGGTGGGATCAAAGGTACATTACTATTGGTTAACTAATAGCAAAAGACAATACTATCACTATTACACAACATACAATTTACAATCCTATAGATACAATCCTAGGGATACAACATCAAAAGACAATAGTCACACACTATCACACACTATTTACAAATAGACTATACAGACAATGTAATTTACAATTTACAAAGTTGCCCTTTGATGTGGGCTTCAGAGGCTACATTTGCATTTAAATAAGTCTCTGTCCTTTTTGTGATCATGTGAATTGTACTGGCCAAATATTGTTTGGTTAGGTCAGATCACTTTAAGTCCTTTTACACCTATAATGACTGTAATTTATATTTTTCATATAATTATGTTATAATGCTCCTAAGGTGTCTGACGTAGTCTGCATGCTACCTCCACATAGGTTGCTTGTGCATTCGCTACCCCGAAGTGCATAACTTTACATTTATCTACATTGAATTTCATCTGCCATTTGTGTGCCCAGTCCCCCAGTCTATCTAGGTCCCTCTGCAGCACAGTAATATCCTGCCTGCCCTGTATAACTTTACCTAGTTTAGTGTCATCTGCAAACACAGAAACATGACTTTCAAAACATGACTTTCAATGCCTACTGCCAGGTCATTTATAAATATGTTGAATAAAATTGGTCCCAGAACAGAACCCTGAGGGACACCACTCACCACTTTTGACCAGCTTGAACTCTCTGTTCTCTATCTCTAAGCCAATGTTCTACCCAAGAACAAGAATTACCATCTAGGCCAATTTCTTTCAGTTTGAATACTAACCTATTGTGTGGGACCGTGTCAAACGCCTTGGCAAAATCCAAGTAGATTACATATACTGCAACACCCTGATCGACACTTCTACTTACTTCTTCATAGAATGTAATTAAATTAGTTTGACAGGACCTATGTTTCATAAAACCATGCTGATTTTTGCTAATAATACTATTCTTCCCAAGGAATTCTTGAAAATTATCCCTAAACAGCCCTTTAAATACTTTCCCAACCACAGAAGTTAAGCTCACAGGTCTATAATTTCCGGGCACAGAGTTGGAACCCTTTTTGAAAATAGGAACCACATCTGCCTTCCTCCAATCCTCTGGTACAATTCCTGAAAGAAAAGAATCCCGAAAGATTAGAAACAGAGGTTCACTTATTTCCTGTCTCAGCTCCTTAAGTATGGGTGAATACCGTCAGGCCCCGGAGCCTTGTTAACATTAATTATCTTTAGTTGCTGCAGCACCTTGTCCTGAGTCATCCACTTACAGTTTGACTTAAAATTTTTCTCAGTGGTCCTATGTATATCCATTGCCATAGGTTCCTCCTTAACATATACTGAGGAAAAATAGTTATTTAAAGTTTCTGCTTTTCCTGGTCCTCCTTAACCAACACTCCCCTCTCTGTTATTAA
>VKOC01018476.1:0-14696 GCA_009364415.1 Spea multiplicata | reverse complement strand
CCTTTGGTTTTTGTACCACGACTTTGCTGCCGTCTCCAGCCATGACCCCTGGTTAATTCATAACGACTACGTTTCGGATCCTGCATACTGGGTCCCTCTCCTCAACCCGGACAATAGGATGGCAGATGAATATAAGACTCCAATCCCTGCCGCAGTCTGAGCCTGGCTGTGGTCCGCTTAAGCGGCATCTCTACCGGCCGTACTAGCGGAGGCCCAACTGTCTTGCCCTACACAGGCTTTTACATCCCCGGCTAGTGGCGAGGATTCAGAGGCAGATGGCTTTTTTTCTCAACAAATCCAGAGAATCCTCTTTGGCGGCCCTCTGTTGCTTGCAAAGGTTCTCTGAAGAGATCCAGAGCTGTTCCAGAACCTACCATCTCTCCAACCACAGGTTTGGCGGCCGAGTACGAGGTGCTGGACGAATATCACGCTGGCTCTTCGGGGCTTGGCTCGCCACCCCTTGCAGAAGTCGGGTGCAATGCTGTTTTGGAGAACCTCAAATCTACGGCCACCAGGCCAGACCAGCCGTATTAAATTACGGATGTATTGGGCATTCCCTTATTTGACCCGATGGCTCTTCATCACCCACGCTCTGCAGAGTGGACTCCATCTGCCCATATTTCGAAGTTCCTCAAATTCTGGCTGCGTTGCCCCTTAGACAAGGAGGTCCGTCAACGGCTGAGGTCCGAATGCCTGCGCCCCATGTTACCAGCCAAGGTTCGATCAGTCCTTTGTGACTTTCCTCACTAAAACGGGAAGGGTTCTAGGAGGGGTATTGAACAGGGGCTACGCTTGATGCAGGATACACTCCTTGACGTGTCGGGTCCGTTGACCCAGATATTTCAGATGGCCGGCGAGGCACTGGCGGATGGCACCCCATTAGACGCACACCTAGTAACGAGCGGACTCAGTGGGCTCTCTGCCTCCTCAGCAACGGCAACTGTGCCATTTTGGCAGAGCAATGCAAGGCCGCTCTCTTCAAACGAGATGTCAAGCTGGCCCCAAGGAACTGGGCAATCATCTGTCCATTCGGGCGGAATACCTTCCTTAGAAAGACAATCTGATGGCGAACTGGTTCTACCGCCACTTTAGGGACACGAGCGATTGGCGCCTCCTTCCAAGAGTTTTTCGTGCCCTCAACCACCATTAGGCTCCTCTTCATCTAGACCTCTTCACGTCCAGGTCAAATCGCCAGACTTATGCCTTCAGCTGGCGCCGAACCCACTATCCCTGGTGGTGGACGCTTTCCTCAGACGTGGCCGCCCAGGGGTTCCTAAGCCTTCCCTCCCTTTTCCATGATTCTACGGACTCTCCATTGCCTCGGCAGACAGGGTGCTCACCCCCCTATGGAGGACTCAGCCGTGGTTCCCACTTCTAGAGATGTCGTGCGAGGATCAGTTGGTCCTCCCCATGTCTCCGGATCTGCTTCTGGATCCGGAGGGGAATCCTCATCCCCTCATTCTCCAGGATGTTGCTGGTGGCCTGGACTATTTCAGGGGATTCTGAAATGTGTCAGGACTATTGGCTACGGCTAGAGATTTACTTCTTGGCACTCGAAAATCCTGTCTCCAGGCTTGGGGTATTTGGCATCGCTGGTGTTTGGAACGCAGTTTTGATCCCTTTATAGCCCCTATTGTAGCCCCTATAGCCGTCCTAAATTTTTCGCACATCTTTATTCTCAGGGTAAGTCCTATGCGACCATTAACTTGTTCCGTTCGTGGAGGGACTGGGAGTCGGGAAAGATCCTTCAGTTTGTCGTCTTCTGTGCAGCATTCGGTTCTGCGTGTCCTCCATCTGTCTCTCGGGTCCTTTTAGTTTTATAGAAGCATGGCCAGATAACGACCGCCTGTCTTTTCATCAGTTATCCCCAAAGGCGGCGCTTTTCCTGTGCCTCATCTCTTATCGGCGTGTCTCTGATGTCAGGGCCTT
The DNA here is from genome assembly GCA_009364415.1 of Spea multiplicata. Taxonomy (NCBI): domain Eukaryota; kingdom Metazoa; phylum Chordata; class Amphibia; order Anura; family Pelobatidae; genus Spea; species Spea multiplicata. The sequence goes on along the minus strand of VKOC01018476.1, from coordinate 12,767 downwards.
TGACGTCAATTCTTTTTCTTCCAAGGGTGTCTTGGTTTCCGTCTCTCGTAGGATCAAGTCTCACTCCATTTCGGGTGTCCTACCCCTATTTCCCTGATCGGCCTAGGCTCTCTATGGCGCTGTGCACACTCTTATTTTGCGGTTTCATGTCAGTTTAGAGCTTCATCGTCTGGGACTCTCTTTATTTCCTATGTCCGTCCGTTCAGATCTGTTTCTGTCCCTACCTTGGCTCTGATTGAGGAATTTTTCGGAGCTCATTCGGTGCAGGGCGCCACGGCTTCGGCAGCTCCCTTTCAGACATTATGTCCGTGGCATATTGGTCTCGGGAATCTACGTTTCAGACCCTTTATTTTCTTCCTCATCCTTACGCCTCGTTTGCGCGTCTAGGACTGCGTTAAAATTGCTAAATATGAAGCCTCCTGTCTTACTATAAAATTAGGGATTAATCTAAGCTTGGTGGTGTAATGTAAATTTTATTAAAGACGAGTATATTGCATATCCTTCTTTACTGATTAACCTCCAGCAGCAAAGGAGTTAACAATAACAAGAAGAAACAACAAATCAAAAACAAGCCCAGCCACTCCTCCTCTTTCTGTGGAGGTAACCAGAACACGAACAGAACCGCCATGCAAATGAGGAAGGCATCAAACAGCAGGGATGGGACCAGGACTGGAACACCTCACACAGCCGAAGAACGACCTGAAAGAGTAAAAACAATGTGACAGTACCAGGCGAGAAATATGAACACCTACAACAATAAACAACTGCTCATAGGAGACAGCAATGATGATTACAATTGACAATAGAAAACAGCCCAGGGAGGGACAGAACAAGGGAAGGAAAATACTTGCCTCCTGTCTTAAATTAGATTAGTTCTGCACCAAGGCTAGATTAATCCCTAATTGTAATGCATACTTTAAGACTTTTAGGGAATATAGCCTCTCATACTAGATAAGAAAAGATTGTTTCCTCCATTCAATTTCACCCTAAAGTAATGAATGCATAGAAATACTTTTTATTAACAAAGTACACAGGCTTATGTCTGTTTTATATTACAAGATAACAGTATTTCAATTTTATTCTGATACAGCTGGATCTCATAAATGTTTGTATGTTTAATGGGAAACAAACTTCTGAAAATCTGGAGAGGATAACAGTGTCCTTGTTATTGTTACTTTCATTTATATCATTAATAATCACTTATTCATAAATCCCAAGATAGCAATTAATTCAAACAGCCCGTTAAAGTGGATCTGCTACCTGCTTAACTTTTAGCAGCATCTGACATTATCAAAATAACTTACATTCTTCTGCTCTCTTCTGTTCAATCTGTGTAATTGTTTATGAAATATTTAGTTTGAAAAATATTTTTAGCAGCAAAGTGGCAAATCCTGCATAACTGAAGCTGTCTTTCTCCTCATCTCCTCTTCTTTTACTGTTACAGCTAATAGGGAGAAATAGGTCATGAACGGCAAGTGCAAGAGGTTAAATAAGAACTTTATATAATGTTTTTATTTAATACATTTGAATTGGGAATTTTGTAACAGTGAAAAAAGAATGCAAGTGAGCATATTTTCTCTTACAACTTTCTTAAATATTTATTAAATATTATGTTAATGTCACCAGTCTTAGAATATAATGCACCGTTTGTAAACTAATTTCAATTCATTTGAATCAAGCTCACAAATCCAGACTTCAAACTAATTGTTTTAGTGATATAAATTATTTGTTAGCTTTGAGAACTTTCATGACTTTGAGTTAACATCTAAAAACCAAGTTAAGCAAATCAGATGGCATTTGAAGAAGAACCTTTTTTTTCTAGCCAAGATAAAACATGTTCTACTTTGATGAACCCATTATATGCCATATCACCTTGCATCTCTATAGATATTGAGTCACATAACTAATTTAAATAAACATTATGCAAACTCATTCCATTTCACATTGTCGGAAAAGCTCTCCAGAGTTAGCAAAAACTCAGCTGATGCAGTGGCAATTGAATTTGAATCTTTAACTCTCAACTTAGAAGCAAATGGTACACAGGACATATTTTTCACCACTATTATAAAATTATATTGAATGTATTTATACAAAAAGAAAAAGACAACACTAAAATCACTTAATGACACAATATGTTTATATAAAAATACATTTTAGTCAATACATATAATAAATCAATCAAGATCAATAAACACAATAAAGGGACATTCCAGAAATAAATACAATATATTAATGCTATTAGAATATTGTTAGTGCATAAGCATACATCTATAATGCGGTTTTAATTTCTTAGAAAGGCTTATATAAACCATTGTAGCCAGTGATCAATAGTAATGACAGGGCTATAATGAACACTATACAATATGCAATTAAGAATATGATCGGCAAACCTGAAAGACATAAAACTCATAGAGATCATACAGTTTTCCAGGAGGTTGGATTCCATATACATAGAAAATTCCTGCCTCAGAACAAAATACTTCATACAGTAATGGCTGCCACAATCTAGTTCGAAAGTATAAGAGTGGATTGGAACACTTTTTATAAATAGCATAATATGCAAGGAAATTGTAATACATTTACAATAACAAGGAATGACAGATGTAGCCTATTTAACTGTTATTTAACTGATCATTCATCATTGTTAGATCTAGAATATTCATTGCAGATTTTTTTACAAATAAAGTGAAAATGTATAAAACTGTGTTTTAAATTGATTGTTACCTCACTTTTCTCTGATTGCTAATCCTTCTTAAATGATTGCCAGTATCAGCAGGATTTTGATTTATACCCTCTCTATGGCAGTCTTGAAGATGATTAAAAATGGAGTGACTTTACAAAAGCCTGCCTAGTTCATGTTTAACCCTTTCATTCCCAGGGATTTTTGGTACCTCAAATTCCAGAGCAATTTTGCCATGTTTGCGGTATGTTGGTTCAGCGATTATCCCCTTTCCGGGGATTAGTGCGCCAATTTAAACTATATATTGTTTTTTGAAGGAGAGAGGGTTTTCTTTTGATACCAGAGTTAGATAATTAGCTGAAAATTTAGGATGAGAAATTAAAACTAGTGAAAATTAGAGAGATTTTCTCTGAATCCTCACAAAATTAGGTAAAGTGATGGAGTCCTGATTTCAGAAATACCTCATTTACATAGAATTTCTATACTTTCCCAGCACTTATAGTGAACATACTAAATGGCTTAACGGGTTTGGGGTTGTAAACAGTCACAGGGCATGTGTCCCTGCCGCTGCAAGGTGAGGATGTACCGGTACGTCCATAAGGGTTTCTTGAGATGCGTTTTATGGATGTACAAGTACGTCCATAGGGGACTGAAGGGGTTAAACAGATGTCTGAGAGGTAGCCTAAGGTGGGTATTTGCCCTTACAGTGATTTGTACCTCTGCATTAATCTGCAGGCAAACTTCACTGGGATTTTTCATGACTGCTTAGGCCTAGAACCCTGCATCCCAACCCATTCCCATATGAAAACATGACACTGAAATATGGGTAAGGACATTGCCCACAGCTGTATTAATCTCATGCCAGCAATAAAAACATGCACATATAAAACAACCCACCAGCTGCTGAAAAACCCCACTCTGAATCTCCATGGGTTTGAATGCACACTTAATGAATATGATTTCTGCTGTGACAACCGCAGATGGAGGGGAGATGAAACAGACAGGTATAATTAATTTATGCTCGCCTTGTGTCCTTAAGTTTATCCCTGGACTCATCTCAAATACTGATCGAATGTGTAAAAAAAATTAAAACAAATAAAATTGATGATGTACTTCTAATTTGTATACCCTGGTATACTTTAGGAAGCCTTATATAGACTATTGACCCTCTAAAATCACGACTTCGCATTTTGGCATTGGCTCTGCAGAAACAGATGGGAACTGAAGGGGCCCTAATAATTTACTACTCTGTAGATTTATAAACACAGACTGAAGCTGGCAGGTTTTGTACATACGATTCACTCACAAATGTAAGTACTTATATGTACTTAGACTATAAAGAAAAGGCCACATAGGAACCACTTAAAGTAAAAAGCACTATGCTAATTTTAGCCTAAGAGTATTGTATCATTATTATTATATTTTATTTATAAAGCACTGACAGATTCCGCAGCGCTGTACAAGACGAACATTTTTCAGATAACGACCGGTACAATACAGCAATTCACATACAGATACAAGAGCAATGAAAGGCCCTGTTGCCTGATAAGGAACTTACAGTCTAGGTATATCCTAAAGTCCAGAGCTTTTCTCCAATTTTAGTTTGCTAACTCACTATACTACTCATCATTCCCTTTAACCACTAACCAAACTAACCTAACACTAAAAAACAATATCTCAAAGAAATAATATATGAAAGGTAAGTATATAAAAAGCTGTAATGAGGAGATGACTCTGGAAAGGTCGTAGAAATACAGTGCTCTGTCTCTCCTGCCTGTGAACTGGATAGTTAGTTGAGACAATTCTTTTCAGTAGGGATTGGTGAATACCAGACTGCATAGGTGCCATACCTGGAACTTTGTGATTAGTAAAATAAATAAGAAAAAAAGAAGACGGAAAAAAAATTAGTAACATGTGAAAATAATTCCACATTGATATCACAATTATCAGGGGAACTATCCAGTTCCAACAAAAAAAGTCCCCAAAAAAAGGCCAAAAATATAAAGTATGAAGTATAAAAATTTCCTCATACCCACTATGAGAAAAGGTGGTGCCGAGGGTTCGTAGGAGACGAGAAGAGAAGGAAGAGAAGGCTGCAAAAATAAATAAATAGTGTATAGGCGTGCTGAGAGGTCTATAATAATGTGTAAACCCATTATTAGGGTAATACAATAGTACGTGAAATGTATATGAATAAAACTAAATATTACTTCAATGTGACTGAGATACGAGGAAAAAAATGGGAAAACTTGTAGTGCATTAGTTTGCATAAAAAATTATAATAAAAAATAAATAAATAAATATTGACATCTAAAAAAAAAAGTATAATAATATGTGAACCCATTATCAGGGTATTGTACTTTTGCATAAAGTGTATATAGAGAGTCTAGAGGTTACAATGGTATAACATAAGTATACCGGTATATACTGAGTGAGTATATATTGAGTGGTAGGAAGAACCGCAAACAAGGTAATATAGAGAATACAACGAGAGTACGGCATGTATCATAAATTGGTAACTTCACTTCAATCTCAAATGTCTTTCCTTTTGCCATATCTCAATTTTCTTCGCCCCTTTAAATAAAATATCTTTGTCAGGGTGCAGCTATTACTTTAGACTTCTCTCTTTTAATCAGAGTTTTAGTTTTTCTGGGGTGTCAAATGTGAGTTGAACATCATCATGCCATAAAATTATTTTAACTAGAAAGCCCCATATACATTTAATATTGTTTGTTCTCAATATAGCCGTAGTTAAAGCGAATCTCCTTCTCTTATTTCTTGTATGGAACGAGAGATCTTGAAATATTTTAATCTTTTCATAGAGTTCCTTTAAATTTAAGAGATAGTGTGGGGAGAGAAGAAAGATAATCTCTTTTCTGCCCCTGATTTCTTTATCTTTCTTTCTATCTTTCTTAATTTCCTGTTTAGCTTCTGTGGCTTTTCTGCTTCCATTATCTGTCCTTCTTAAAAAAACAACAAACAAAACACCGGATCACTGAGTTCTAATTTCCAGCCGTGTGTCAAAGCCTATCTAATTCCAATGTTATATACCTCTCTCCAAACTTACCATATTTCCCCATGTATAAGATGCGCCTTTTTTCCCCGAAAAATTTGGGTTCTAAAACTAGGTGTGTCTTATACAGTGGTTGTAGATTACATTTACTACTTCCCAGTCCCTCCCTGCAGTCACACTGACAATCATCCCTGCCCTTTCTGATTAACAGTCCCCCCTGCAGTTACACTTACGATTGGCCCCACCCCTTGCCTTATAGCGTCTACATGGCTAAGCAACTCATCTAACAGTAAGAAAAAAAATAATATTTGGGTTTGGGTTAGGTGGGAGTTAATTTGGGGGCCAGTTATGGTTGATGGGGTCTAAAGGGTTAATTTAGGGGCAGTTGTGTTAATGGGATCTTAAAGGTTAATTTAGGGGCAGTTATGGTTGATGGGATCTTTAGGGTTAATTTAGGGGTAGTTAATGGATGGGAGTGATGAGGATGATGAGTATAAATTTTATGATAATACATTTTTTTTTCAAATTTCAGGCCCCAAAATTAAGGTGCATCTTATACATGGGTGCGTCTTATATACAGACAAAGGAAGACAACTAATGGGAATTTGTCTAGCAATGTCTTGCATTTAATGGGACGGACAGCAAATCTCCACATTTATACTTAATGCATCAAATAATTTTAAAATGTCAAGTCCAGATAGGTTGGAATGTTCAAACCCGTCCCTTCATGTAGGAGGGGCTTCCTTACTCCTTAAGTCTCAATGGGATAGCGGAGAAAAATACAATTTCAGAAGAGATGTTAAAAGGAAATATAATCCCTATTTTAAAACCAGAGAAAAATCCTGATCTAGTTACTAGCTACAGACCTATATCCTTATTGAATGTTGACATCAACATTTATGCAGGAATAATAGCAGAGAGAATAAAAAAAGTAATTAGTGAATTAGTCCAGGAGAGAGAGGACGCCATTGCTTACCCTCTCACTAGATGGGGAAAAAGCGTTTGATAGGGTAAACTGACTATTCATTAAAGAATGTTGAAACCCGTCCCTTCATGTAGGAGGGGCTTCCTTACTCCTTAAGTCTCAATGTTAATTATCCATGTGTGCTTTTGGTCCATTTTATGCTTAATTTTTTGGATGGTTTTAAACTGCAATGTTTAGGACAGACTGGCACTAAAATGGTTAAAAAAGGTTTAAAATGCCCCAAGTAAAATACTTTGGATGTTATCTTCCAAAAAATAGTATACTTTGTTGAGCAGGTTTCCCCCACATTTTTAGATATTTTTCATACTTAATGATGTTTTATATATATAATTATTATTTTTTTAAAAAGCCCTACTTGTGCAGAAAAAAAACCCATATATGATTTGTGTGGGTGCACTAATTGAGAGGAGAGAATTTGCAGTTGAAGAAAGACATAGCAAAAACACAAAAACTGCTCTGGTCTTTTAGCGCAAACGCTAACCGGTCCTGAAGGGGTTAATACTAATGTATTGTAATATTTACAATACTTACAGTATTTTGCTTCCTAAACAGACATATTAAAATACTGATAAATAAAGATGTACTGTATACCAGTTGTTGCTATAAACACATCCATACATCCTAAAATTGAAAGTGATGCTGTCACGACAAAGCGTAGGAAGGAGACACCAAAGTCAGGTAGGACTGGTAAAGGATAGTCCAAGAAGCCAAGGTCAGGGAGCCAGAGATCAGAAACGTCGAAAATGCAAGCCGAGGTCAGGAACCCAGAGATCAGGAACATCGTGGAATAAGCCGAGGTCAGGATACCAGAAGACAGAGTAAACGGGAACAAGTCAGGTAAGCAACAGGAAGGCAAACGGAACGCGTACTGAGGAATAGGCACTACCGAGATAGGCACGACCATCAGAAGGCGAAGACTGAGTGTATTAGAGTCTCTTAAATAGGCAGAGGAGTTTAGGCACCAATTAGCATTTTCCCGCCAAATACTCAAAGTGCCGTTACGTCACTTCCTCTGCGGCCATCTTGCGTGTGGTGTAACCTCCCTGTATAAAGCGATGCAATCTCCGCCGGCGCCACTAGGAGTCCGGACACCGGAGCTGGACCTGTCTTCTGTCTGGAGCGTGGAGGCGGGAGGTCTCCCTCGCCTTCGGGGCAGCTGCCGCTGCTGTGTAAAGGTCTTCCCCTTCTTCGTGGCGGCTGCGGCTGCTGGGCAGAGGTGGGGGGTCTCCCCCTTCTTCGCGGCAGCTGCTGTGCAGAGGCTGGAGGTCTTCCTCTTCCTCCCTCTTCCCCTTCTTCGCGGCGGTTACGGCTGCTGAGCGGGGGTTGCTCAGTCTAATTTCACAAATAAACATTTAAATCAATTTACTTGATTTATGTAAAAACAAATATTCTAACTTTCAAAACCTGAGATTTAGCAATGACCAAATGATGTTCATGTATGCCATAAGTTTTAACTTCAAAAAGCTAATTGAAAGTAAATACCGTATTTACTCGATTATAAGGCGACCCACTCAAAATCTAAAATATTAATTTAAAAAGAGAAAAAAAGGTAAAAGTCTGAATAACACTAAGAAACTACACCTATAGGAAAAAAAAAAAAAATTTTTACTGCGTTAAATAATTTAAATTCATCTGATAAACTATTTTTTCTCATAATTAATAAAAACTATGAATAGAAAAATTATATATATTTTTATTTCCTATTATTTGCCAACCGCCCCCCCCCCTATATACCCCTCTGCCCCATGATATGCCTTTTAATATTGGGGGTTAAAAGGCATTTCTGTATATATATATATATATATAACTGCTAACAGCAATTACACGCCTATCAAGCCAAGGCAGCCTCCCTATGCCATGCTACCACACCCCCCTTACACATCCATGCTATCACACACACACTCATTCACAAACACTTAATTACGCATTCATTCCATTAATCCCACATACTTGCTCAAAAACCCTCCCCCACCCCTTACCTGAACTGCAGATCTCTCACTCGCAGACTTCTGCAGGGGCCTGGCTCTGCGAGCAACTTCTCTGGCCCCGCCCCCAGAGAAAGGAGGCAGAGTTATGTGACGACTCTGCTGGCTTCCTGTTCTCCTGCTGCTAGTAGAAGAGGCGCTGCTTGCCACCAAAGCACGGTAATGTTAGGGACCAGGAACCAGACGGACACAAAACGTAAAATACAATCACCTTTATTGTAATAACAATAGTGAACAAAGCCAAATCGTGATCCAAAAGCATATACCAAAAGACAAGCCGGGGTCAGGAACCAAGACGGGTACTCAGACAAAGCCGGGGTCAGGAATACAGAGATCAGCAAAGTCAGGAACAAGCCAGGAATCAGGAGCCGGGAGGGACGTCAGAGAAAGCAGGTCATACACAGGAATTCAGGAACACAGTGATAGCACTTGCAGCCAGAAACAACACAAGGGCCAGGAGGAAGTAAAGTTTAGCTGCTTAAATAGCCAAAAGGGGCTGGCTGTGGGCTGGACAATGGGCTGAGTCACAGGAGTGACAGGAGTGTAGCCATGGCAACCCAGCCAAGCTGTATAGCCTCCAGCAATGTCACAGAAAAGCAGCTAGACCATAACAGGTAAGCAGCCTGGCCGTAGCGGACATTTTTTTGAGGTCTGATTAGAAGACGACCTCAATTATAAGATGAGGAGTATTTTTTTGCTCTGAAAAAAAACCTCGTCTTATAATCGAGCAAATACGGTAATCCAAACATATCCAGAAACTCAATGCATCAGCCACTGTTTGGGGATCTGAGACGTCCAGTTTCTGTTATGATATTAAAAGTGATTAAACTCTCCTGAACCACAGCAAGAATCCCTGGTGTCCTATTTTACTTCTTTGTATATGGATCTTGGTTTGAAGATGCACACATGCATATATATATTAAAAAAATAGCTCAAATGACACCCTCCCAACATTCAAAAAACATCTGAAAGCCCACTTCAGAGAAGCATACCATCTTAGCTACTAGAACTTTCCTGTCACTACCCCACACTACCTCTCACCCTTTCTCTGTGCCTTATGTTTGTCACCCCATTCCCTCAAGATTGTAAGCTTGAGAGAAGGGCCCTCTCGACCTAATGTATCGGTTTGTCTTAGTCTATCAATTCTAGCCTTGTCATACCCCTTGAATATATGTATTGTACTAAGCCCTGCGTAAATTGTTGGCGCTATATAAATAAAGGATAATAATTATATACATGTATATAAATATATATCACTAGCTGACTTATGAAGGCTTACATATTGACATGTATTATCCTGCTTTTGTAAAATACATTGAAAAATGTAATTGTGGTATTATGAACTTGTATGTTATCACATGTATAAGTAAAAATTATTCAGGTTCAAAGTATAATATGTAAGTGTATATAACAGCAGGTCCAGATAAGGACATTCCTAGTGGGCCACTGGCCAACATAGCTCCATACTCACACTGCTTCAGCGGCAGATCTGTGGTGTATTGGTGTCTACTGGAAATAAAAATGTAATGTGTATCTGCATGTATCCAACTGGCAGCCGTACTTATGTAATTTAGTTGAGCATTGGCCTTAAAGTGCCATGGGAACCTAGTCATCCCCTGTGCAGTCCTGTATAACAGTATAGTATATACACTCACTGGCAACTTTATTAGGTACACCTTGCTAGTACAAGATTGAGCCGCCTTCATTCTACTTGGCATTCATGGTACAAGGTGCTGGCTACATTCTTCAGAGATTTTGGTTCATGTGGACATGATGGCATCATGCAGTTGCTGCAGATTTGTCGGCTGCACATCCATGATGCGAATCTCCTATTCCACCACATCCCAAAGGTGCTCTACTGGATTGAGATCTGGTGACTGTGGAGTACAGTGAACTCATTGTCATGTTCAAGAAACCAGCTTCAGATTATGTGAGCTTTGGAGCATGGTGCATTATCCTGCTGGAAGTAGCCATCAGAAGATGGGTACACTGTGGTCATAAAAGTATTGGACATATGGTACTAAGGGACCTAAAGTGTGACAAGAAAATGTCTCTCACACCAGCCTGAACCATTGATACAAGGCAGGATGATCCATGCTTTTATGTTGTTTTTTAAGCAAAAGTCTGACCCTGCTATCTGAATGTCATAGCTGGAATCGCGACTCATCAGACCAGGCAACTTTCTTCCAGTCTTCCAATTTTGGTGATTCTGATCGAATTGTAGTCTCAGTGTCCTGTTCTTAGCCTGTTCCACTTTCAGAGTGGCACCCAAAGTGGTCATCTGCTGCTGTAGCCCATCTGATTTAAGGTTTAACAAGTTCTGCATACCTAGGTTGTAACAAGTGGTTATTTGAGTTACTGTTACCTTTCTGTCATCTCAAGCCAGTCAGCCCATTCTCCTCTGACATCAGCAAGGCATTTTTTCGCCCACACAACTGCCGCTCACTGGATATTTTCTCTTTTTCGGACCATTCTCTGTTAACCCTAGAGATGGTGAAAATCCCAGTAGACCAGCAGTTTCTGAAATACTCAGACCTGCCCATCAGTAGTCTGGCAGCATGAGCTGAGCCCACCTGAACAGAAAGAATCCATCACGAGTTTCCATACAAGAGGAGAAGCTTCTCTTCACAAACCCAGGCTGAATCTCTTTTTCACAATTGTGGGCATGGTAAAGCTTGTTCGTGGTTAACCCAGTTATGCTATCCATTGTAGATAGTCCATAGCCTGTGTATTGGAGGTTCCTATGATGATAAAACCATGTTTTAAATGTTACATAATTACTCTTTATTCGTATCCTCTTTGCTCCCTGATAAACTTTTAAACGCTGGGCATCTGTGCTGGCTATCTTGAAACTACTGGCATCTACAGTTTGATGTGTGGTGGTTTTCAATTCAACGTGTATAATTTTAAAAAGTTTGAATTAGAGTGATTGAATTCTTTAACTATTTTCATACTTAAGTGATTTTAAAATTCTGTATGCTTGTATAAATTCTACATATGTATGACTGAACACACATATTTCAACATTTATTTCATGTCAAGTGTTGATTAAAACAGAAAAAAACAGAGTAATAATAATGTTACTTTATAATTCTGATGTTACTGGTATTTGTCATAATAGATTTATTTCAGTAAAGCTTATTTCTATTTATTAATGGAGAACGTACCTAAAACTGTGGAAATCTGACATTTTAAAGTATTTGCCAAAAATGTAAAAAAGTCAAATTATGAAAGAATAGCAGTAGAAGCACGTCATGGCATTAAACAAGCTTTCTTTGCCTAAACGGTCTTGCTGTAATCCCAATTAGGACATAGTGCAGAAGGACCAGATCTCAAAGTTCCAAGCGAAAAAATGTGTACTTCCCAAATCTTCTGCATGGAAACGGTAAAAATACCAGCACTTAAAATACCTTGGGGTGTATATGGTTTGATGGGAGTAAATCGCATTAGCCAGCTTTAAAGATGTCCCAAATAACACATGGGGCAGAAAAAAATGCTTTTGAAATAGCAAAACACTACTTGTACTTCTTGCCCTATAACTTGGCAAAAAAGGCAATAAAAACATAAAAACATTGGGTATTTCTAAACTCAGGGCTTTTTCATTAGCTTTTGTAGATAAGTAAAAGATGATTTTAATAAAAGTGAGAATTTTTTTTTAATTTTTCATCATATTTTTTTAGATAATATGATCAAAAAATGGTATCTGAAGAAAGCCCTTCTGAAAAAAAAATATAGATAACTTGTGTGGGTACACTAAATGGGAGAGGAGAAACAACTGCGAAAGTGTTAAAACAGCCTTGGTCACAAAGGGTACAAAAAGAAAAAAACATTATCTTGTAATGTCTACTCCTCTAGCTTTAAAATCACTCTTAACACGTGTGTTGCCAAGTGTTTTATCATGGCATAGTCAGGGGAGTCAAACGAGACATGCTGTTATGTAACACATATGAAGAATAAATTAAAGGACGATTATAAATAAATAACTAAGACCACAAATAGGAACACAAGTGAGTGTGTTACATAACATATTTTTTGCTTATATACACACACACACAATATTACAGATTAAACATTTTATGTAAGAAATGGTGTTATATATATATA
>VKOC01018475.1:0-10725 GCA_009364415.1 Spea multiplicata | reverse complement strand
ATGTATTACTTTTTATATTTTTCATAATATTGGCCCAATTTTGCACCTGCATGTTCATTAATACAGTAGATATATTTACTGTCTGCCTGCAGTAAAATAAGAACAAAATGTAACAGCAAAAGTTTAAAGCAAACTATGCAACGCCCAGCAAAATTCAGTGATAAATGCACTGCAAATCCTTACAGCGTATTCCAGATCTGAAAGACAAATCTATAATGTCTATTACTATTTATTTATTGGTTACCTTAATATAGAACGGTCATGATCTTGATCTAGAACTGTATTGTTTTAAGATGATTTCAAATTATTTTAATTTCTTTTATATTACAGTACAGAAAGATATACCAAAGTGTTCCTGTTATGCATCATACAGGATTTGTGTTAAAACGGGTGTAAAGCTTCTTGGAGGGACCAAGGAGGGATAATTTGATAGAAATTACTTTTTTTAGTTGTTCTCAAAAGTACTTGGATTACAAATTGTGTGAATGACTATAAGGGACAGGGTGATATAGATGTTTTGATGTAGTTGAATGTTGTTAATTTAATTCCTTGATTCATTCAAATAATAAAGAGAACAAATACATCCACCTACATATTTAGCAGGAAACAAAAGTGGGAGTTAAATTCCAAAGGAAATTGTCACCAAAATTGAAGCTAAAAATTATTAAAACTTAATTTGTATTAAATATAAACTAAACATTATAATTGGAGAAGTCCTAGAGTTTAGCATCAGAAAAGCCTGCCACAATTCTATCTCTAGAAGAGAAGCGCATCTAAAATGTATCCACTACAGGGCGTGACAATTTTTTTTTTTAAATCTAGGAGCCAGCTAAAAAAAATTAGGAGCCGGGACTTTTTGTTGCCCTGCACCCACAGTCTCACACTTTGCCCTGCACTTACACTCCGCTGCTGCCGGAAAGGAGGATCCAAGTCCCCTGCAGCGCTGCGGGGGATCTGGATCCTAAACCCAATTATAGGTTTGGCTCACAAACACCTAGGCGCCAGGGCAGAATTATCAGTCGCCATGGCGACCTGGCGCCTGGGTTTTGTCGAGCGCTGATCCACTCTATCTCAGACCAATTCCTGTTATACTAGTTCCTATCCCCTGCTAATATCTTGCATATATATTAAAAAGACCCACTCTCCTACGCTAGCATATACTGTACACAGGGATCTATCCAGACCTACCTATAAAGTTTTACTCAAGATTCCAGCCAAACTAACCTACATATTAGTCAGCTTCCATGAAACTAGTGCACCCTTTGCTAATCAATAAAATTATTTACTTGTTTGAAGCTACTAATAAACTAGAAAGAACTAAAAGGGGAAATGAAAACACCCAATGTGGGGTTCGCTGAGAGCTGTTGGCTTTCTCAGGGGTATATGGGAACTTGTGGTGTTAGGTGCCAACGTTAAATACTCCATCAGTATGCCTGATGGGACAGATGGAGGGGTCTTGTTAGGGTTGTTGCCCTTCATTACTTGATAGCGTCCCTGTTGCTACTTTCATTACGTGAGGAAACACTAGAAAGAATTTCACATTATATATGGATGTTGTTAGTTTTCAGCTGGCAAACTTTGTCGGAGACCATCACTGACTTTCTTGTAGAACACATCTAGGGCGTAAAGGGAATTTATATCCCAAGTATATCATTTGAATGTATTCCTAAACCATGTATAGTATTATGGCGTGTATAGAATTTACAGTTGTGTGAAAAAGAAAGGTACTGCTGATCAAATGCCCTTTATTAATTGATAATCAGCAAGTGTGACTAAAGCATTCAGGTGTGTGTTAACACAATGCCAGGGAGGAAGCAATTGTTGCTGCCCATCAATTTCCAAACAATTTAAAGTTCATCATTCTACAGTAAGACAGATTATTCAAAAGTGAAAAATATTCAAGACAGTTGCCAATCTTCCCAGGAGCCGACGTCCCAGCAAATCACCCCAAGGTCAGACCGTGGGATGCTCAGAGAAAAAAAAAATCCAAGAGTTATATCTCAGACTCTACAGACCTCAGTTAGCATGTTAAATGTTAAAGTTCATGACAGTAAATTAGAAAAAGCATAACCAGGTGTGGTTTGTTTGGAAGAGCTGCCGGGAGGGAAAAAAAAACAAGACAGTATGGCTTAGGTTTGCAAAGTTGCATCTGAACAAACCATAAGACTGGAACAATGCCCTTGCACGGACATGATCAAAGTGGAGATGTTTGGCCATAATGCACAGCTCTATGTTTGGCAAAAAACAAACACAGCATATCAGCAGAAACATCTAATACCGACCGTCAAGCACGGTGGTGGTGGTGGTGTGGTGATTTGGGGCTGTTTTGCAACCACAGGACCTGAGAACCTTGCAGCCATTGAGTCGACCATAAACTCCCCTGTATACCAAAGTATTTTAGAGTCAACTATGAGGCCATCTGTCCGACAGCTAAAGTTGAAGGAAATTGGGTCATAATCTCAAGCACACCAGCAAATCTACAATAGAATGATTGAAAAAGAATCAAGGTGTTGCAACGGCCCAGTCAATGTCCAGACCTCAACCCGATTGAAATGCTGTGGCGGGTTCATTAAAAAACAGTATTTGCTCGATTATAAGACGATCCCGATTATAAGACGACCCCCCAAAATCAAAATATTAATTTAGGAAAAAAACAAAAAGCCTGAATATAAGACTACCCTATAGGGAAAAAGTTTTACCAGTAAATATTAATTCATGTAAATTATTTTCATGTTTAATAAAAGCTATGATTGAGAAAAATATATTTTTTAAATTTCCTTTTATTTGCCAACCTGCCCCCCCCAGTTATGCCACTCTGCCCCCAGAAATGCTTTATACCCCCCTATTTGCCACTCTGCCCCATGATATGCCTTATACCCCTATATGCCACTCTGGCATATAGGGGGTTAAAAGGCATATCATGGGGCTGAGTGGCATATAGGGGGTTAAAATTCATTTCTGGAGGTATATATATATAACTAACAGCAATCACACTCCTATCAAGCCAAGGCAGCCAGTACATGCTGGAACCTGGGGATGATAGTAGTGTGATTACAGCCTCCCTATGCCATGCTACAATCCCCACCCCTTACACATCCATGCTATCACACACACACTCATTCACAAACATTTAAATACTCATTCATTCCATTAATTACACATACTTCACACATACTTACCCAAAAACCCTCCCCCACCCCATTACCTGAACTGCAGATCTCTCACTCGAAGACTTCTGCAGGGGCCCGGCTGTGCGAGCAACTTCTCTGGCCCCGCCCCCAGAGGAGGGAGGGGGAGATAGAGCTCTGTGAGGAAGTTGCAAGCTTCCTGTCCTCCTGCTTCTAACACAAGAGACGCTGCTCGCGACCGGTAAGCAGCATGGCCCCAGCAGACTTTTTTGGGGTCTGATTAGAAGACGACCCCGATTATAAGACGAGGGGTATTTTTCAGAGCATTTGCTCTGGAAAAAACCTCGTCTTATAATCGAGCAAATACGGTAAATGAACCTTACCTGATTGTCTGCATTAATTGTTCACAAAACGTGATCTACATCTAAGTCAAAAGTCTAGACAAACACAATCTGCTAATAACACATAATCATCTTATTTCATGTCTTTATTAAAACACACCCATTAAACATTCACAGTGCTTGTGAAAAAGTAAGTGAATCATTGGATTTAATAACTGATTGAACCTCCTTTGGCAGCAATAACCTCAAACAAGCGTTTCCGGTAGCTGCAGATCAGACCAGCACAGCTTTCAGGAGGAATTTGAGATCATTCCTTGTTACGCTCAGCCATATTCCTAGGATGTCTGAGGAATGCCCCTGGAAAGCTTCTATTGAAATATTTTCCCCCAAGTTTTCAGGACCTTGTGTTGTTTTATTGAATTCCCCAGTTTCATCATGAAGAGACACCGAGATACCACTGAAATTGATTAGGAATATAAAGTACGAAGAGAGTCACAGAACTGTACTGTACTGTACTGTCCAACTGCAGATGTTTGACTAGGAAATGCTTAATTAGACATGGAAATGAAATTAAATTGTAATTGATTGAAAGCCTTAATATCTGAGTCCAATAACAGATCTTTAATATTATCTTGGATTTCATGAAATTATTCTGTTTCCAAAACATGCTACATAACAAGGAATTACTTTAGAGTTACCATTAGTCTTCTTGCTATCTTTCTACAGGCCAGAATTTCTGATTCAATTTGGTACCAACTCTCTTATTTGGACTACTCTTTTTGAGTGGGCAAGGCACGTGAAATCATACACACATTGTGAAATTCAATTATATCTGGATTGCCCAGATGACCTTGGTTAGCCTTTTAGACAGAATACTTAAACCGATCCTGGGTTTTTTACCAAGCTATTTAAAATGTTTGACTGCAAGTTGTATCATTTTAAGCCATACATTTTAAGACATACTGCAAATCAATTCCTAATATATTTGTGATGGTTTAATGTTACATTGAATCACTATGCAAGTTTGGCTAGGTATACCTATATTAAAGTTAAAAAAATGTATAATTGAATCCTTCATTCAGAGCAAATTGTGCAAGTTTTAAAAGTTATACCCCAAAAGGACTCAGGTGGTTCCATGCCCGTTTCCTCCTAAAGGGCCTGCCGTCACTGTTTAATAATGTTAAGCAAGTAAAGTCATTCATGTGTAGCTGTCTAGCAACTGAAACATCTACTTTGTTTCTAGCAATACCTATAGGTAGACATTTTCTCAGGGGCGTCATGACCTTGCCCACGTAATGTTTTTGACCTTTGCATGTGATCAGGTACACCACACCTAGTGTAGAGCAATTCCTAAATGAATTAATTATATATTACTTTTATGTGTATAGCAGCCAACTCCTCCGTAATGTTACAGTAGATATTTCTGAAACAACTTTAAGGATTACTCTTTAAAAGTTATTTCAGAAATATCTACACTAACCTAAGATCCAACCTACGTTTATCCAGAGTGGATTTTACGACGAGCCATGAACCTTTTATATGAAAAGCTGACACATCTAATTAGTGGACTCATTTTAGGCGGGTGTGTATCTCGTATTAGTGTCCCTGTCAGATGATAAGGCACGTCGATATGCCTTTTGAGCTATTTATTTGGATATCCTTTCTCTCTAAATGATTACGAAGGGTTTTTGTTTTCCAAATGAAATCTTGATTATCTGAGCGGTTCTTTCTGAGATGTAAATGTTGGCCAACAGAAATACCATTTTTAAGTGCAATAAATTATTTGTAGCTGATTATTTTCAATGTATATATGATGACAAATTACACATATGACAATGTAACACTGATTTATATTTTAACAATAATTTAGCAAATGATGTGCCCACTACAAAAATACTATTACACAAAAACAATTTTAAAAAAAATAGCATTGTATCATTGTCTTACCTAGCAATATTGTGAACCAGGGCCAGGCATACTCCCCTTAAAGTCCCCTTCCCTAAATCCTTCTTAATTTTAAAGTTCTACACACTAAATAAATCTAATATTTTTAATTCAATGAATACACATGGTTATGATGTAACATTCATTATTCTCTGTACAACAAAAACTGGTGTATACCCCGAACCCAAGAAAAAAACTTACAGAACTATATGTAGGGCAACAGTTTGCAGGAAAGATTAGTAGAGTTAAATGAATAAGGTATTTAAAATATGAATAATGTATTTTATTGATGGTATGTAACACACATTTTATGGGGGTTACGCATCATGGCGATTTGGGGGCCATGTAGAACATTGAACATACACAAACGTCTCCCAAACATTCTTCACCACAAAAACAAAAAAAGAGGGGCAAGGGGATTTGGGTCCTAAATCCACTCTAAAAAGGGACAGATCCTCGTTTACTTGGGAGGCATCCTCTGGTAACATCCTATATGATATAGGCTCCTCATGTACATATTAGGGTCATACAAGTTACACGTGTTGTGAAATAGAAAACATCTAAAAGATCTCATCCATCACATAATTATGTGCCTATACGTTACATACAGATATTTTAAACGGTTTGTGTTACACTTAGGGCTTGATTGTATGTCATTGTGTTTGGCTACTCACCATAGTGGTTTCTTGAATAGATCCAAAACTGTTAATAAAAATATTGACAACAACATCCACTGGTATACCTGAAAAAGTTTATGAAAAAAAGGAACATGGATTATAATTAATTGTCAGCAAGTTACACAGAACCTTTTAAGGCATAGGACAAACTCAAACTGACAAAGATGTATAGCTACAAGATAAAGAGGGCTGCATTCATTATAATTATTTTCTACTAAAACTGCACTTATTTCCAGAATTTTCTTTCATTACAATTGCTACTATCTTCTTTACCATGTTTTGGCTAAACACATTTTTTCCAACCCTTTACATGGCGTATGACAAACCTATATCTAATGACATGAGTTTTGTATCTGGACATGCATTTATACGAACTGGTAAATTAAGTCGTAAAACTTTAAAGAGATACTCCAGTCATCGTATGCACTTTACAGCAGATGGTAGCTGAGAGATCCCTTTACATTTTTTTTTATTATTTATCTATTTTTCATGCAGGGTATATGTTCAGTTTACCGCATCTGTTTGCACGTGATGTATTTACTAGCAGTCCGCTCCAACGCTGGGTGAGTGAACACTGTGGCCAGGGGTCTATTCAGTCCCCTGTGCACGTATGTTGAAGTACACTGTATGGAATAGTGTCTCTTTAAGGAACAACACAATATTAACTTAAAGAATAAAAGGTAGCTATGATTGCAATATATGTCACAGGAGGTTGAAGATGAATCTCCAGCAGCAAAAGCCCAAATCTATTAACAGTAACTTGGACTGTTTGGTGTGGAAAATATTCTTGGGAGAAGCAGTTCACTTATAGCCATAGTTCAAAACACCAGCGAGCAACGATTGGGTTCAAGACAAACTAGCCCTAGGGAATCAGGAGATACATCAGAAGATTTTTAGTTGTTTACTTTTGTTTACGCATGCAGCCCCCCACCAACGTCCTAAATGTTTAAGCTTATTCTGCAATTTAGATTTTCTTTTTTTTTTTTAACATGCTATTAAAGTATTTGAGTAGACATACATACTATGTGGTTCTATTTTAAACAATATTCCCCCCCATCTTCTGCGGATATTAGTTGCCATAGCAACAGGCTATGGTACTAGAACACTTTATTGTCTGTGGGATAAAGCCCACGCACCAGCATCCATCATATAGAACAAAGGTATTGCTATCCTCGTTAATGCTCATCATGTGTTAACTCTGGGGTTGGTTCATTGCCACAAAAAAAAAAATTCTGCATTAGATGGTCTTCTGGTTATAATATTTTTGGTACCATGAATTAATAAGACATATTTTTTAATTGTTTGCAGCTTTTCTTGTTTAGATGAATCCAATAATCAAAAGAATTCCACAAATCAAGAGCTGGTTATGCAGGCGTTTTGAAGCTACAATTCCTAAGATGATTGGTAATAATCTTAAAAGGTATTCCTCTGGTTCCATGATAATTGCATGAATTATTGTGGAAAGCTACTTTGCATTGTAGGGCCACTCCAGGACTATGTTCATATTAAGTGCATATTCAAGTCTATTTTGCATGGTATGTTTTAATGCATGCATATATTATTACAGATATACAGATAATATATTATTATTACAGATATTATTTAATTACAGCAGTTACAAAATAAGACTTCTATCTCTTGCAACTCATCCCCCAGCTGTTTGAACTGAAAATAAGGAGCATTTCTCAATGTTTCTTGCACATGCTCTGTAGATTTCCCCTTAAAATCAACAGTAATAGTAACAATCACATGTATTCTGTCTTAACGATGATTATTTCCTAGAATGCATGTGATTAACTGGCTCCAACTTGCATATAAAGAACCAACATTATATATATATATATATATAATATATTATGACAAACTTATTTGTAGGAAAAAACTACCTTTTGTGTCTTAAAGCATAGTCCTGTATGGCAATAAAGCTCAGGTACAGGATTATTCTGGTGAAATGTGGCTTTTATTTGGAAATGAGCATAACACCCCAAAACAAAATGATAACATTAAAGCTGAGGTCCCAATTGGAGTTCTCTCTGGTCATACTTTGCTGGCCCAAACTGAATAGCCTTACCACTCACCAATGTAAACCTCCCTCCCAGACGCAGCTAACCCTGGCTCTGGAAAACCTACCTAGACAAAACACACAAGTACAGGCAGCTAATGCTACATTTGGCTCAGGGATCTTCTTTCAGGACCTCTCCATGCCTTGAGAGCACAGGGGACTTATATTCGCCAATAGCTCACTTCATGGAAACCACCGACATAGAACCTCCCTGTTCTCCAAATGCGCTACTCCAGAGACAAATGATTTCCACATCACCCGTGCACACAATCCACATCTCCCAATGTGTGTAATACACACAAATTATATATATATATAATACAGTAGTGTGTATATATATATAATATATATATATATATATATAATTATATAGTATATTATAATATTTATAAATATACACACACACACACACACACACTACTGTTTTTCTTTCAAAACCAGGACCTTTATATGTAGTATATATTATATACACATAAATCTCAAATATTACATATTGTGTCTATATGCATATTTCGGCTACAGTGATTTGCATAGAACTGAGCCAATAAATAAGCAAACTACAAAATGAATAGTCTAATTAGAGAAAGATATCTATCATATTACCCTAAAGGGTACCCAAAACCTTCTAGATGCACTGACTGAGAATGTCATAGTTCAAAACATTTGAAGTGCTTCTTTTACAGCAATATTATATAATTAGTACTGAAGCAACCACACAATAATTAAGGAATGACTCATTTGCGGAAAATTATATCTGAAAAGGTTCTTCTAAACTAATTAATCAACTGTAGATTTGTAGTATTTCATTACTCTTTTTAAATTATTTAAAAAAAATACTAATATATATATATATATTTATATACATATACATACACACATGAAATAGATCATAAGGTCACAGACCTTATTTCATACTGCTTTATAGCATATTTATTTATATTATTATTATTATTGTAATGCTCTAAATAGGAAAGACATTCATTCAAAATACTTAGATCCTGGCTATGGGATCCCAGAGAATACTTATCACAAATAAAGCACAGAAATTAAACAATCAACAAAATGTATATAATAACAAACCTTTAAAGTTTGGTCTGATCCGCGGATCATAACTAACCAAAAGTCTGTTCAAGATGTTGCTAGTAGAGTTAACTGGGACTCTTGCAAGGTCTTCTGCAGACTGTTGTCTAAAAACAACACAACAAATGATACATTGTTATAAGCGGTTTGGAAACGAAAAAAGAGAAAGCTAACAGTACACATAGGTAAAGAGTAAAAGATAAAATACGAACAAAACAGGCTAAGATACACAAAATAACACAGATGTTAAGAGATCACTCCAGCCATCATATCCACTTTAATGCATATCATAGCTGAAGAAAGCACTTGTCTCCTTCTCTGCCCTTTAGCATGATGCGTTCAGTTGGAGTGCTGCATTGATTTAAATCAGAAAGCTTTCTTGCTAGTGGTTTTCAAAAGTGCCTACAAATCAATATGCCTTTTTTTTGGTGGGGCTGTACAACACATATGACTGTGCCTTTAAGAATATTACCATATATTTACACGGCTAAACAAATCCTAAGAGGCAGGAAGGATGGAAATAACACTAAGGACACCGCTATTTTGGTTTCTTTTTATAGAACTCCAAAAACACAGAGGCTGGTTCCTAAATTGGTTTAAGGCATAAACTCAACAAACATCTGTTTGCCGCACAGTCTCCTCGTGTCTTATGCATATATTTTCTCTTCTTCCTCCATCTCTCCACAAACTTGTGTCCTGTTTCTTATTTCAGAAGTTGGCTTTTACTGACCACATCCCGCTCACCAAGCTCATAAGTTCTCCTTCTCCAGAGCTGGCAATAGTTACTTGTTAAACACTACTAGTAAGTTACTCTAGCGTAAGGCCTTCCAATTGTTTATATATTTTTTATTTTCTATCATATTTGTGCTGAAACCACATATGTTTGAAAAAAATATCAGCCGCTGTACATCTAATATTTTTAACCAATATCTGACATTTTTCTGCACACTCTTACTTTACTTTTAGGGTAAATCAATATTTATTGAAATTTTCAAATTTTGTAGGGGTACAGAAGAGAAAAAATCAGGGAAAGTAAATAAGGGAACACACACTCCAATATACCTTACTTTACGTTTAATATTTTACAATCAAATATTAACATTTACACTGAATCCAACGACAAGTCGGGTCTCCAAATTCAACTACTTTTACTCTTCAGTCTTTAAACCAGGGACACGCTTTAATAATTCCATCCATCCAAGATTATACATTAATCTAGTTTCATGTCTGTTTCCGCTTGGTCTACAATCTATGAAAAGCAATAAAAGCTTTTCAATGTTTAATTTATATGTTTAATAAAAAATGAATGTCTTTGGGGAAAAAAAAATATCAAGTAGCGACAGCATTAAAAAAAAAAGGAAATCCACAAAACAGAGCGATATGCAGGAAATAAAAATGAAAGAAATATAAACTGAAAATGAAAGAATGCTTGCTTAAAATTGTGGATCCAAGGGAGAGAAGCAGATAAGAGCCAACAATAATTCCTAATATCA
>VKOC01018471.1:0-13376 GCA_009364415.1 Spea multiplicata | reverse complement strand
GGGATGCACTTACTTTACTACGTATCTATGAGTACCTCTTAAATAATAGAATAACTTAAAACGTATATAGATTGTTTTATATATTGCCAAGGGAAAACTTATTTTAAGGCCGCCACATAACTACAACAAACATGGCCTGGCCTCCACAGGGAAGAATGTGTCCCGATCCTTGGCACACAAAGGATTAAAAGGTGCCGTTACAGCTGCTCTGATGAATGGAACATTTTTTGTATCCAAAGTCATCGTAAGAAACTTCATTCCCCCTGCCCCTGTGCTATATTTATACCCAACATTTCATAGCACCATAACTTAGTGGAAGCACGTTCTCTGGAGTGATGAATTACGCTTCACTACCTGGAAGTCTGATGGATGATTCTAGGTTTGGCGGATGCCGGGCGAACGCTACCTACCAGATTGCCTAGTGCCTACTGTAACGTTTGATGGATGAGAGATAATAGTCTGGGGCTGTTTTTCAATGTTTGGGCTAGGCCCACTACTTCCAGAGAAGGGAAATCTTAATGCTTCAGTATACCAAAACATTTCAAACAATCCTGTGGGATCTATGGCAACAGTAGGGAATGCCCTTTCCTATTCCAGCATGACTGTGCCTCAGTGCACAAAACAAGGTCCATAATGATATGGTTGAACCAGTTGGTGTGGTTGGCTGGCCCAAACAGAGCGCTCCCCTAAACCCCATCGAAAACCTTTGGGATGAATTAGAATCCCAAGTGTGAGACAGGCATTCTCATCCAACATCAGTGCCTGACCTCACAAATGCTCATGTAGCTGAAATGGCACAAATTCCCATGTTACAAAATAGTATGGAATGTCTTCCCAGAACAGTGGAGGCTGTTATAGCCGAAAAAGGTGGTGGACAACTCTATATTATTGCCTGTGGCTTTGCAGCAGGATGGCCAACAAGCTCAAAAAGGTATGATTGTCATGTACATTAAGTATTAAAAAAAAAATTACAGTGACTTGCAAATCATATGCTACAGGTTATTTTAATTAAATAATTTACTTATGTTGAGACGGTTTCAACAATACTTAAATTTTCAATTTTTTCACTAAAACAAATACTATTAAAAGGGGCAGCAGAGAGTGCTGTTGAAGGAGACTTTAATAGGTAATTGCATTACTGGAAGTAAAAAGAACGACTGTTTGGAAAACTGGAGAGAGGCCATAGCCACTGTATGGAAGAAGGTCAAAGGGTTTTCCGTGACGTAACCCTTACAGAGTCAATACTTCCCTTTAAGTGGACATCTAGACAAAGTGCTTAGCTGACAGATATATTTTTGTAGATTTCGGTCAGCAAGATGTGCATAAGCATTAGGTTGTCAAGTTAATATACAAAAAAAAAACTCTTCTACAGAGTAACCAGCTGAAAAACTCAGCTCAGCTTTAATAACTTATTAAACATGCACCTTTTTCATAATATTGCCTCTGGTAGCCTGTACAGAGCTAGAAAATTAATATAATTTAAATTCTGGCATTTTTGACCAATAGCATTCATCAGACCAGCAGAACGGACTATGCTACTGTAGAGGCTGGGTGAGCTTAACCAACAAAAGCCCCTCAATTAACACAGTTGAAACTTGAAGGTCACCAAGAACCGCGTCGCATATAATAGGCATGTTACAGGAAGGGGAAAAGTGATGACACTGAGCAGGATCAACATATAAACAATGGAATTGTTAACACAATTAAATGCAAGGCAGACATAGGATAAAGTCAAGTGGAGACAAACATCAACTAGTTTAAACACATACAAATGGAATCAGGAACTTGACACTAAAAAGGAAAAAAAAACAGGTTAATCATTACATCAATGCTCCCACTTCCAGTTAACTTAAACTCAGCTCTTTCCCACCCATCCAGCTTCCTTCACATTTGGGCCAATTCACTAGTTGCGTTTCAGTTCCATCACCTCACTATACATAGGAAGAGCCAACCGAGTGAGTTTCTGCTGCATCAAGAGCTTGTTTGGCCCTGTATAATGTATAGCGCAATAGATGAAATGTCTTTAGTTTCCTTAAACCTTAAATTATTGGGTATACAGGGCCAGCTCAGCCCTTCACACTGGAAAACGGAATAACGAGAGAGCTGCAATCACAACTCTTTAGTGAATCACCCTTATTATAAAAGCACCACGAAATCTGCTGGTGCTATATAAATAAACGTGACCTCATTTCTCTATAGTTTAATTGATACAATTTCTCAAACAGAGCTTCATAGAATGACCTTCTGTGAGATTAGCTTCATTACGACTTTATTTGCAAGTAAACACCAGGGATGAAATATATTTGTAGTGCACTTCTCATTCAGAAAAAGGTAAAGAATCCCTAATCTGTTTTTTATTAGAAAATAGTCGCATTATTATTAATAATTATTCTATATATAGTGCCATCATATATTATGCCAAATAACTACAGATTACATTCAACCCTTATTTAGGATGTTTGGAACAATTTAATCAAGTTTCAAAGTTTAAACGGGTTTCTAGAACCTTGCCAGACAAAAAAAGGCATCACAAAGTCTGTAAAACAGACATCTAGTTTAACCTAAAAACTGCTTGCTTGGAGTTCCACAGAAAAGCCAAGAGGCCACCTTCATCCACGTGTGACCATCCATGCACTCCACTTGTATAGCATGGCCCAGAACCGGCATCATGAAAAGGGAATAGCCTGGCGTGCAAATAATCAGGAGCGATTAGTTTGCCCGC
Source organism: Spea multiplicata (assembly GCA_009364415.1). NCBI lineage: Eukaryota > Metazoa > Chordata > Amphibia > Anura > Pelobatidae > Spea > Spea multiplicata. The sequence goes on along the minus strand of VKOC01018471.1, from coordinate 10,654 downwards.
TCACACAGTCCGAGAAGGCCATTAATGCCTCACACCTCAGTACTCGGCTTATGTATCTGTGACAGGGGAGAATCCTACATACCCACATATCATATCACACAGTGCTTCAAATCCAACAGGTTCACAGAGCCACCACCACACTGCTGGGCTAGCCACCACCACCACACTGCTGGGCTAGCCGCCACCACCACACTGCTGGGCTAGCCGCCACCACCACACTGCTGGGCTAGCCACCATCCTCTACTGTGTGCAGCCCTTAGATCACTCCATCAAATCTCCAGGCACAGACTAGAAACAACACACAAATTCTATTATTGTTGTATATAGTGCCATCATATTCTGTAGCGCTGTACAATGAGTAAACAGGACATAACAAGTAGTGTGTAACATAATTTAGTAATCAATTCTCAGTACACACATACTGATCAGCAACATGTAACATGTATAGGTGTCCTGGAAAGAAAATGTTCATTATTCTCACCCTAAGAGCAGGGTATTCACCATATAAACAGCTGATGTCAAAAGTTTTTAAAACTGGAGACATATTTTCCACCGGCATTGGCTCTGGTACTTCATAAATGCTGTGATATTCGCCTATATAACATATTTCAGTTTATACAGCTTTTTTATAGCTTCTTTAATTTCTCTACTTTATTGACCTTAGTAACATACAAAGCTATTCTGCACATCATGCCAGGTTTACGACCCCTTTCATTTGAAAAATATTGGTTGCTTTCATTGCGGCAATAATGCATACTTTTTCGTTATTAACTGAAAACCATAACATTATAGCAAAGATGGTCTGGCACAGCAAAGACAAGCTATGGGGGACAAATATACCGTTGAATTATGGCCAACATGTTTGTAATTGTCAACATTTTTAGGAAATATTTTTGTAATTCCGTTACTAATTTTGCCAAAAATCAGTACGTACTACAGACATATTCCAGTTCTACATCCCTAATAATATTTCACCCATCAACTTCAGAGGCACTTCAGTAAATCTTCCACCTCCTGTAACCCTGCAAGCTAAAGCGATCACCCTCCTGAGTGCCAGAAATATAACAATACCTGGGAATTCGACCCCTCAGGGTTTTGTGGGGCAAAATCTCAGGGTCACGCAATCCGAAAATGTCTCTGATCGGATTATTTCTAAGGCTCCTAATTAGTGATTTTGCTGGCAATGTGTGACGTCACTTGCTTGCCTCTCTAAATTATAACAAATCAAGGTTTGAATGAGCACATGTCTCCGAGTTAACACAGCTGATGAGAAGCTGCATGATTAGAGGGGGTTAATTCTGAAAGACTCTCAGGGTCAGCTCATTTAGAAAGTTGCCGTGTATAAATGTAACGGTTATTCACAAGATGATCAAAACAAAAAGAAAGTAAACAAAATAATAGAAAACATCAAAGCCTGAAAAAAGACATATAGATCGCTGCTTGAGACAGCAGCCGGCAATGAATGAGACCGATAGACCTTCAGCGAACACTTACCTTCCACCTGAGTTCCCTCCTTAAACCGATCCACTTAAAGCAGCCTAGAATCAGGAGTATCAGCTTGATGAGAGTCACTTCACACACAGATCCACTTACTCGGAACCAGTACAGAGAGATCCACCTGGCCCGAACCAGCGAACACAGAGATCCACACTGGTTAGAACTCCGAAAGGCGAATCCCTGATGGGGTAAATAATTGCGGTAAACCCAGTACTAATTTAACTGGGAATTAGTAATCCGGACTGGGAGTGAACTGGAAAGCAGCTAGGAGGACACGTTGGGTGAGTTTGAGTGGAAACTGGTACAGAATGAGTCTTTGTATCCAAGCCCTGGATTCCAGAAGCAGCGCATGTTAGCAGCCCCTTCACTCAAGATCTAACCCCACCTGTCCGGCTGTATACAAAAGCCTCCTCCCTCCTCCACACACCACTCAGTCACTTCCACTCCCTCCCCTCCACTATAATCCCACCCCCAGCCTGAAAATAACTCGTATATAGCATCTCACATCCCGGTACCAGACTCCTCTTCCTTAGCACTGCATTAGCATGCAATGTACATTATGGAGTTTCTAAATCAAGCTACAAACTGTGCATAGAAAGTGTTTGCACACACTAAACATATAGGCTAATTCATAAAACATATAGCCTAGTCCAATTTTTGGGCTTTGGGGCAAAAATAGCATAGGCAACGGGTCTTTCAAACTTCTCTAGGTCCGTAGAAACACAATAGAGAGCCATATCCTTGCCTGCGGCCACCATACGGATATAAATAATTGTTCTTAACCCCTTAAGGACAATGGGCAGCCCCTAAACCCATTGAAAACAATGCATTTTGAGCACGTACATGTACGGGCTTTGTCATTAAGGGGTTAATATATTAACTGTTGTATTTAAACATTTTTTAGGCGCATGCAATATTTTTTCTACAGGTATTCTGTATTGAGGTGAAGCTATAGATGGGAGAATTAGGAACCGTTGTAATAGTGGTTATATACGGTATGTCTACTGGCACACGCTTCTCTTTTACGTGGTTCTGCAGTAAAGCATGCGGCTGGGAGTCATGCTATATGTCCTCATTGGTATACTATAATGTAAGCCTCTGCAGTGGGGCTCTTGTGCGCACAAAGGTGAAGTGACTGCGGCTAATGGCATCTTTAATTATTTATTGCCAAACCACGAACAAGATGTTCAGCAACGTATTATTTACTTGGGGTTTGTCTAAAAGCACACAAGCAAGTGTAAACTCACACATGAGCTGTTCTGTGAGGCTACCATCTGAAACTCTTGAGTACCTGCATTTAGTTTTACGCCACTGGATGTGGTACCCCAACACCAAGAACATAGCAAGGTAAAGGAACGTACGGGAATAGGAGAAGAGATGTGTGCAGGCAAACGAGAAGATCTCCCGGCTATCCCACTACCACCCCGTTCCAGTCCCGTCTGCCAGACACAGAATTATGGAACATGCAGCAGCAGAGACACTACTACAACGTACCCTGGGCTGGGGTTGGGTGATCAGGCCTCATAGTGTACTGCTGCTCAATGGGCTGGTTACAGATCGCTCCAAATGGCCCACTTACCCTACAGAGGCCTTAGACTGCCTTCAAAGGCCATGTGAGGGACTGAAACTTCAATTTTATGAATTTTCCATTTTAGATATATATATATATCAATCAGTGTGTTGATGTACTGCCTATGGTGGTGCAGCTATGATGTTTCCCTTTTGCAAATGGTAGTCTAAAAACTGATGTTCCAATATCAAAATATGGATCATAACTATCTAATACTTATTGTCTCATTGTGGTGTTCATTAATACCTATCTGGTACTTAAACGGTCAATGAAACCATATAGTATGCATTAGTCATTTGTGTCCTGAGGCCTGCACACCTAGGGGTAATGAAGTTGTAAAGTTGAAACTGCGACTCACCTGTGAACTCCCGCTTTAGTGAATAGACGTAAATGCATCTCACACATGCAACAAACTGATACAATCAATGTACAATGTATGCCTACAATACATACAAACAGCACATCAAATGTACTCCCATACCCTGCTAACCTCGCTGGCACTGGGACACTAAATGCCTCCTGTGGCTTGGTCTTTACTATAAAAGAGCTCATCAATGCCAGAAATATAAATCTGTTTTCTATCATTTAGGATCTCTACATTTTAGGAATTCCATTGGGTGTTTATCAAGTTGGTCTTTGCTGCCATCTCTTGGTACAAACAAGTACTACAGCAGCCCCGTTATAAAGCAGACCGTACTGTTGCCTTGAGCAAAAAACATGGAAAAACCCTGAAGTTCACTGGAGACTCTCTTGTTGGGCAACCTAAGTCGATGGCTGGTTGAAGAAGCATATAGACCCCCGCTATAATCGAAAAAGGAAACAGAGTGGTCTAAACGGAGAGTTGACAGGAGAGTTTGGTTCCAACTCCCTCATTTCATTACAAAGGGCCAACACTGGTAGATTGTGCCAACAAGAATTTCTGAACTGGCTCTGTAGAATGCATAACATACTGATTTAACTTTCATTTATTTGAGATTTGCCAAGCTCTTCCCGTAGCCCAAGCTCACTGGGGTTCTCTGAATAGCGAAGTGAAGTAGTTAAAACCACAATTCCCCTGTCAACTCAACCTTGGGTGAAGAATCTTGAAAGTTGTTCCTCATAATCAACTGACAAATGACATGACGTAGGTGACAGGCCATGTATTATGTTTCCATGCTCATGCAGGGTGTGCTCATGCATGTCCAGCCGGTGGCCGCACACTAGAGTGGCAGATCAGGTGAGTATGAAGAACTGTTGGCCAACAGCCTCCTGGGCATTTGTTAATGTGCCAGATTGCCAGTCCAGTCCAGGATGCTCCTGCATCCTCCCTGACACTTACAGTGTTGAATAGCGCTAGATGTGATTTTTTTTTTTATTTTATTATTCTACTGAATCAGTTTAGGAAGTCTTTATGGCTTGTGTCAGCCTGCATATAGAACCTTGATTAATCCTGGCATTTCATAAATCAGACTGCCACGTGACATACTGTATAACAAAAACATTTCCTAATTTCTGGAGAATGTAATGAAATCAGTTCCTCTGTTCGGTAAAATAAACCGAGTCACTTTTCCTGTGCTTCATTTTTTGTCGGGAATTCTATGTATCAGAAAGTCATGTTTTCCTTGTGGCTGATTTATGAAAGTAGTTTTCCTAAGGCTAGGTTTCCACTTGGTTTTTTTTTGCTAAAAACGCCAATAGCGCCACCTGGCGTATTTTTTAGTGAAAAAACGCTGCAGCCAGATGTTAGCTGTTCTTCAATAGGAAATCGCAAAATGCCATTTCCACTTGGCGTTTTTCTGTTCGGCGTTTTTTCAGTCCTGTTTGGCGTTTTTCTGCTTTTTTGGGCTCTGTGGCAGTTTTTCAAAATCGCAGCATGTTGACACTCTGGCGTTTTTTGCAAGGAAATCTTGGCGTTTTTCTCCAATAGAAGTCTATGGGAGAGAAAAAACGCCATGAAAAAGCCATGTGGGTTTTTTGCCTTGGCGTTTTTATGGCGTTTCTTTCCACAGTTACAATGCAGATGATGGACCCAGTATCTGTGTGTCCTACCAGAAGTAGGCTGGAAACAAAAAGTTTCACACAAAACAAAGTTCATATTGAATTTTACACCATTTGGAACAAACATGCCATTACAAACAAACAAACATACCCGACGCATCAACAAGATCCTGCGCGCCAAAAGCAACAGCAAACAATTTGCACCATCATTTGGGGCCAATCTTCCTAGAGGAGCATACATTCGGAATAAAGCATGCCTTACAAACCACAGAAAAGAGACAAAAGGGTCCGCCGGGGCGTTTAAGTAGAACTCTACCAAGGAAATGACATCAGGAGAGGGCAGATACTTGCCATTTATCCTAATCCCTTTTAGCTGGGTGAAACATCTAACTTGTAAAGCCTGGAAAAAGGCCGGTGAACGTCTGCGCGATGCACTTAGACAATCTCCCGTGGGAAGTACCGGCAAGGAACGTCGCAGACGTTCACCGGCAGCGGCGGTGCAAGCATAAACAGCTCGCAAAAACTGCCTGAGGTCAAAAAAAGCAATTTCCACAGAAAGGCTAAAACGCCAGAAAAAACTCCAGAAAAACGCCAAAACGCAGGAAAATTGCATGGCAGTTTCTTGCCGTTTTTACTGCGTTTTTCATCAGGAAAAAAACGCAGGACAAAAACCCAAGTGGAAACCTAGCCAAAAGGCTATTTTTGCTGCAGCTCTGGAGCTTCTCTTTAAAATACAAAGTACTTTAATATGCATTTATTTTTCAGGGGACTGAAATGTCAGTCTAGATATTTTGATTTTTGTGTACCATATTTGTTTGGTAACATCGACCAAAGTTTATTTAAAGATAGTACCAAGGAATGGCAAAATGATTTTCTACTAGTCACATGTGATGTAAGCTCCTTTTATAAATGTTTTAGACGTGAAACGTGTTGTGAAGCAGTATCATATTTTAGATAAGAAACATACAATACCTGAGATTAAGAGAAATATTTGTGTTGATGAAATTAAATGGATCCTGATTAATAACTATTTCTGGTTTAACAACTGCCATATGGAAGACGTTTTCCCCCCCCGCTAGGCAAATTTATTTATGGCTTTCTTGGAAAAATCATTTCTATCTGGCCAGCATAGAGTGGTGAAGTTCGCAGCCTATTTTTTGGTAAATTGATGATATATTCTTAATATGAGGGATTCCCCTGATCTTCACAGCAGTTTTTAAATGCTATTGATTGAGGCTTTAGGCTCACAGCTCACATACACAGTGAAATATTAGGGAGTAAAATATTATTACTTTTCTTGATACATAAAGTCATAATAGATGCCACATCTGTAAAGTATTAAAAACAAATGTATTGAACCTTGTAAAGTCAAAGTTAGGAAAAATTGTTGGGGTGGTGATAATGTAAAACATCTTGGAGAAATGGGTATATCTACTTAAAACTTTACCACCAGAGCGATTTAATGTGGATTTTAAGTTATATTTTAAAAGATTCTGTTCTGTTTCCAATGCTTTTATCCTCTTCCCTTTTTTCATATAATAGTGTCTCCTGTATATATATTACCTCTAACGGCACCTTAAGTTAACGTTATTAAATTAACCCTCAGTCCTCAGCATTAAATTAACCCTAAAGACCCCATCAACCACAACTGCCCCTAAATTAACCCTAAACACCCCATTAACCATAGCTGCCCCTAAATTAACCCAAACACCCCATCGACCACAACTGCCCGAAATTAACTAAACACCATCATTATCTACGAGCTGCCCTTAAATAAACATAAAACACCCCATTAACCAGACCTGCCCCTAAATGAACAGTACACACCCCCATTAACCAGACCTGCCCCTAAATGAACAGTACACACCCCCATTAACCATAGCCACTAAGGTAAGGAATACACATTGTCTTGATTAGATTATCTCCCAGACCTTAGTGTGCTGTGTAAACAGTTAGGAAATAAGTTTTTATTAACAACACACAAAAGGATAACATGGCACTCTTTACCAGGGCCCATAGTCTGTAGTAAGAGAGAAGATAAATAAACACTTAATGCATCAGAGCGTTATGGTTCTTTTGCAAATATGCATTAACTGCTTAATTACAGTGCTACAAATATACTTCTTTAAAAGAGCACTGCTAGATTACAGGGTAAACCTGGGTATTTCTAACAGTGTCAATATACTCTCATTGGCCACTTTATTAGGTACACCTGTTCAATTGCTTGTTAGCACAGATAGCGAATCAGCCAATCACATGGCAGCAACTCAATGCATTTAGGCATGTAGGTGTGGTCAAGACAAATTGCTGAAGTTCAAACCAAGCATCAGAATGGGGAAGAAAGGGGATTTAAATTACTTTGAAAGTGGCATGGTTGTTGGCGCCAGACAGGCTGGTCTGAATATTTCAGAAACTGCTGATCTACTGGAATTTTATTTCAAGACACGGAGGCTCATATTGTGCATTTAACCCTTTCTTTACTCCCAACAGCAGCAAAGAAAATGACATAGAAGGAAGTAAAAAACCAATAAACATGGAGAGATACAAACCCCTCCCACATATTAATCATAATAATAACAATATAAAAGGACTAGCACAGCCCCAAATCTTCCTCTTTCTTTGCTGCTCCTGACAGCAGATAAGTATATTTTTCGCTGGTATTATTTTCATATTCATTGGCAAATTTATTGGTGATTTTCTGGTTATTCTATATTGTTATTTTCTTTAATTCAGTTTGTGTGGTGTGTATTCTTCCTCCCCTTTCGGGGGGGGGGACTCTTCAAAACTAAATTTATTTCTCTGACAATTTTTATTCTGCCAATGTTTCTTTTCTTTTTATTTTATTTCATTGCTATTCCGGTATAGCGTTTCGGTTCTTTTGTATGTTTCTCGGCTCTTCCTTACCCGGCTCCCGTCACTGTTACCTCCCCTGACCCGGCTGCCGCTCCCGCGTTTAGTGTCGGCGATCGCGGGAGCTTCTTGTTCTTTCTCCTTGTTTCTCTGCTCGCGGCTTTTGCCGCGACTTACCTTGCCTCGCTTCTTTCGGCTCCGGTTTTCGCGGCATCGGGCTTCTCTTTTTCTGCCGCGATTTACCTCTTGTCCACATCGGACGTTGGTGTTCGCGGGCTTTCTCTTTTCCGGCTCCTCCCCCTCACATTGCGGGACGCCATTCTGTCCCTGTGGTGCGAGTGGAGTAGAGCATTGTGAGTTTCAGGTGCCGTTTAGTGGGTTTTTCGTACCTCTTTTTCGGTGCTTATCTTCTCGGTTCCCTTTATCTTTAACCTTTCTGGTCTGCAGTGATTCTATTCCCATTCCGTTTGATTTATTTTTGCATAATTCATTTTTTGGTGTGTGTTTATTAGGGGCATATCCCTATCCATACATCTATGTCCATGTCTGATCCCCAGTCTCCCCCTATGGATCTTTCGGATCAGGAACCCTCAGTTAGAGGGGATAAAAGAGCCCATTTACAGCATGTTGACCCTCTTAAGGATTTAAATACTTCTGTCACTCAGGCTATTGCTTCAGCCATGAGTTCCATGACATCTGCATTGTCAGTGTCATTGGCCCAGGTCCTCAATAAGTCTATTCCTACTGCTGTGCCTGTTCATGACAACCCTTCTGGCTCTGTCCCTAAGACATCCGGGGGTAAAAAAGCCACCTGTAAAACGCGCCATACGCGCTTACCAGCCTCCAGAACCAGTAAGATTGATGGTGATTTTCCCATCCATGATAGCGTGAAACTGAAGCGCAAAAGAGCCCTTACTCGCCGGGCAGAACGGACGAGGAAATGGAAATCGGCCAGAACGCAATCGTCCAGTGCGTCTGAGTCTGAAGTGGGGTCCCCAGAGGAGGCTTGGGATTCGTCTATTTCGAACTCCCCTTTGTCAGAGCAGTCTGCCGACGATTCGGCTCACCCACCTGAGACCTCGGCACATGCGGAGGGCTCTCAGGCTGTCCCAACATCTAAGACCTCAGAACCTTTGGTCCTCGACCAATTTGGGGAGCCCTTCTTTGATCCTGAGGGGCTTCATCACCCCCGGTCGGCCGAGTGGCTGCCTTCTGACTCTGTGGCACGATATTTGCAGGCTAGGGTGCGTAAACCCCTTAGTAAAAGCTCACGCAGCAAACTGCGCGCTGAATGTCCCCGGCCCATTATTCCGGGTAAAGTGTGCGAGACCCCTTCTGTGGACCCTAAAGTGACCCAATTTCTCGCCAAGTCGGGTTGGAATCCCCGCAAGGGTTTAGAATCTGCTTTACGAGCTACCCAGGATAAACATCTAGACATCTTCGGTCCTCTGACCAAGATGTTTCAATTAATAGAGGACTGGGTAGAATCTGGCTCTCCACCGGATCCTATGGTTCTTCGAGGGTGGATCCAGAGAGCCATCTGCATTGCAGGGAACACCAATACGTCCCTCTCCATAGAGCGCCGCAAGGCTATTCTATTTAAAATTGAACCCAAGTTGGCTAATCTTGCCTTAACGGAGATGGGAAGCGACGCCCAAGGTCTTCTCTTTGGAGACTCTTTTATTAAAGATTTGGGACGTTACGTTGGAGCGTTTACCGCTCTTGACAAGGCGCAGACTTCCATGCGAAAAGTTTTCCATCAGCGGGTCTCTCCCAGGGCCGGCAGATTTAGGGGTCGTCTGTCCGGCTGTTCTTCCCAAGGCTCCTCCCGCACGCACAGAGGTTCTTTCTCCTACTACTCCTCTCAACGCCCTGCGTACCAGGACTCTTACGCTGCAAGATCCCCGTTCTTCCCCCAACGCGGACGTCCCTGGAGAGCTAGAGGCTTACGCGGCTCACAGTTCACACGCAGACCTACAGGTAAGCCAATTTTATGTTCCCCCTTCTTCCCCATGTCCTGTGGGGGGCAGACTCCTACGCTTTTTCCAGGTTTGGCAGTCCATAACCTCGGACAGCTGGATTCTCCAGACGGTCCAGGGTTACGTAATAGAATTGATTGGGCGACCTCCTCTAAATTCTCCCCCGGTGCCATTCCGTTTCTCTCTACAGGACGTAAATCTGGTAAATCAAGAGCTCTCCGATTTGTTGGAGAAAAGGGCGATAGAACGCGTTCCACCGCACACTCGGGGTTTCATCAGCAACATTTTTCTAGTACACAAAAAGGGGGGCGGGCTCCGCCCGGTTATCAACCTTCGTCTTCTCAATTATCACGTACGCTACAGGCATTTCAAGATGGAGGGCATCCATCTCCTCAGAGACCTCCTTTTATTAGACGATTGGTTGATCAAAATAGACCTAAAAGATGCCTATCTCACGGTCCCTGTGGCAGAGGAATCCAGAAACCTACTTCATTTCCGTTGGCGCAATGTGACCTGGCGCTTTACTTGTCTGCCTTACGGTCTTTCTTCGGCTCCTTGGTGTTTCACCAAGTTGCTCAAACCGGTTGTTGCCCTTCTTCGTCCCCGTGGTGTCCGTCTGATTATATATCTGGACGACATGTTGATCATGGCTCAAGACAGGGGTTTAATGCGCCTTCATGCTCGGTGGACACTGGATCTTCTTCAGAACCTCGGTTTTCTGATCAACACGGAAAAGTCCCATCTCACCCCGACCAGACGATTGGAGTTCCTGGGATTTGTC
>VKOC01018470.1:0-30697 GCA_009364415.1 Spea multiplicata | reverse complement strand
TTTAGATGCTGATAGTTTAACCCTTTCCATGCACTAGTCCTACCACCAACCCTTGTCAAAGTTTGTGATAGTAATTGTTTTTGGTGTTTTTTTCACATACTTTGTACTTCAGGTGTGAAATTACAGCTCCTGGTATATGTTGCTGTCACACAACACCCCGATATGTGTCCAGCAACATCTCCTGAGTACATTGATACACCACATGCATGGGTTTGTCAGATTGTTTGGGGGCAAAAGGGCCACATTTGGAACATGAGCAATTCAAATTCAGTAGGAATTTTACATCTGGGTAAAGAAAAATGCTTGTACCCAACTATCAGTAGGGACAGATTACAAGAAAGCCTGGCCTATCTCCAAGAAGGGATTTGATCTAGCACCTTAAGTGGTCCCTCATGCCACGGAATGGACACAGGGGTCACTTGACAGTGCAAATAAAAACGCTTAAAAATGGTGGAGCAAATAAAAGCTAAAAAACAGTAAATGTAACAAAAAATTAAAAAAAAAATACAAAAATGGAGCAGGAACAAAAAAAAAAATTAAAAATGGGAAACTGTGTGATACAGCTTGAAGCAGTCACCGACACAGAGTGCAGGTTTTCCAGGGCAATCTGGACAGTAAAATGTGGTGTCCTTTCTTTGCCCCCTGCTGTAGCATACCCTGCATCTCTTTTGGGGATTCTGCTTCTTTGCTGTAGGGGGGTTTTTAAAAATAAAATGGGTAGCCCCAATTCTGTTGGTTCCCATCACTACTTGGGGACCAGGTGCATCACGGTACAAGATACCTGAAATTACTTCGAGCTGAAACTGCAAAAAAGACAGCTTCAGCCCAGTGTCTGCTTTTTTGTGCAGCAAAAAAGCGTTATAGGTTGCAATTTGCATTAGATAAATTGCAACCTTCTTGTACCAGGCCTTTGTCTTCCTCATAATGAGGTAGGGCTGTAGGACAGATCAACTCCACCCATGTTCTTATTATAGGCCCTGATGCACACTGGCTTTCTAGTGACCCCAGCTCTGCCACGGACAGAAACCTCCACAGTTCTCTCATCGTGGATGGTGCTCAGCGCTTGACGTAGAGCTGAGGTCTCCCCCTTTCCTATACGGGTTCGTGCCAGGTGTTGTGGGAAACCCAAGCGGTTCTTTTTTATAGTACTGCAAGCTACCGTATCGAAACAATACAGCAGCTTGAACAAAGGGACGCTTGTATAGAAGTTATCTACATACAAGTGGTAGCCTTTGTTCATAAGGGGGAATATTAGGTCCCAAACAATCTTGGCACTGGTGCCCAGATGGTCTGGGCAACCTGGAGGGTCAAGGAAGCTATCCTTACCCTCGTATACCCGTAAGGCATGAGTATATCTTGTCTCGCTCTCGCAGAGCTTATACACCTTCACTCCATACCTAGAGTGCTTGGAAGGAATATACTGCTTGAATCCCAACCTTCCTTTATATTTCATCAGGGATTCATCCACGCAGATATTCTTTCCAGGTGTATAAACGACTACGTGTGGCAGGCGTCCTAACAGCCACAGATACATCACTAGATGTATCTGTGAACTGACCAACGTCAAAATCTGACGCTGTATCAGTGGCCTCAGAATCTGTGGCCAAAAAGGCATACGCCTCCTCAGCCGTATACCGCTGCATGGTAACAATTGCAGCAAAAATAGTGGGGAAGGAAAGGGTTAATGGCTATAATAAAAAATAAAAAAAACCTAAAAAAAGTAAAAAAAACCTAAAAAAAAAGAAAAAAAAATGTAACCCCCCCCCAAAAACAATTGCCACTATGCAAGATCACTGTTTATGCAGTGATCAATGGCAATGAAGGGGTTAATATTGAATGGGTGGCTCCTATAAGAGCCTTTGGATCAATATATATATATTTTATTCAGAATACCTGTCACACACAGATCTGTCTCTCTCCCTCACTAGAAGCAAGTGAAGGAGGGAGGCAGATCCAATACTGGAAGATGCCGGTACCTGGAAGGTAAGTTAAGCATTTAGGAAGCGATCGCGAGTCGCTTCCTTTACTAAACAGGTGTTGCAAAGATGCCTCGCTACTGAGGCATCTTAGCAACACTAGCTAAGCAAAGGAAGCGACTCGTGATCGCCTCCTAAACCCGGTCTTCGGCGGTGGGTGCCGCCATGTTTGAAAGACGTGCAGTTTTTTATTCGCCCCTAGGAGCGATCGTAGGGGGCCCAGAATTTTTTTTTTGGTGTTGCTCAATGCCTCGTTTTCGAGGCATTAGAGCAACACCGTTTGCGTGAAAAAAAATCGATCACGGATCGATTTTTTCACCCGTTTTAACAAATGACGGTCCTGGCACGTCAATTGTCATAAAAGACATGTTTTTCCGTGACGTGCCCGGACCAGCAATTGTCATCAAGGGGTTAATTTAAATGTTTCAGATTCAAGTGTGACAACCAAACCTGGTATCATAAATATAGAAAGAAAGAAAGAAAGAAAGAAAGAGGGTTTGGTGAGTTTGCTATGTGCATTATTGATTAATTAAAAATACTGTATGTATTATATGTGAAGTTGTTTATTTTTGCTTGTAATAAACAAATTTTTTTAACGTATTATTTTATCATTGCAATATAATGGTGTGTGACTTTGTGGGTATCATTCATGTATCTTAATATGGATACAGAACGTACAGGATTAATGCAAGAAAATAAGCAGATAGTACAAAAAGAACAGATGGTAGAATATGGGAGTGTAAGATATTATTAGGAATATTGTTGAAAAAATGCATTTTTAATGTTTACAAAGTGATTGTATATATATCTATATCACTGTGCTATCATTTTGTTTTTATTTTTTTCTTTGAATAACATTTTTTCCCTGTATTAGATGTAAGATGATGTTTCCTTTCTTCTGGTCTCCTTCCCCTCTCTTTTCCTATTTTACTTCCTTTTTTGTCCTTTTGTAAGACAGGGTCAAAAGGTCACACCTGCTAGTCACCTCTGATCTGCTACAGTGAAACGTGTTAGGTGCAAAGTATCCAATATCTTTTCAAAATTTTAACTACTGCTGCATTAACTAGCAACATTATTTAACATTTTAATTATTACCATTATTGTTATTACATGTTTAAGATTCTTTATCGCTAATACCCTTTTTTAGCTTAAGCACTCAGTAGCGTAACTAGGAAACTTGCCCCAGGGGCCCCCCAACTTCACAGAGCAACATGTGCCACCTTTTCCCCCAAAAGTACACCTGTACTTTATTGGTTGATGGCAGACGAGCCCCCTGCTGGCGACCAATATAGTCGCTCATATAGACTTTTAAAATCCTGGTGCAGCAACTTAGCCGGCACAGACCACTGGTCTCCCTGCTCCAACAGTTAAAGGTCCGTACAAGTGACTTTATTGGTCGTTCGTACAAACTTTTACCTGTTGGAGCAGGGAGACCAGTGGTCTCTGCCAGCCAAGTTGGTGCCGTGCGTAAAAGGGCTGTGCGAGTGAGCCTATTAGTCGCCTGCAGGGGCCTCCTCTGGCAATTGGGCCAGATGGCAGAAGAGGGCCCTGCAGGCAACCTATAAAGTTGTTTGCACGGCCCTTTAACCCCTGACAGCCAACCTATGGATTTCCACTTCCGTAAAACCATGCAATGCTGCCTAGATAAGGTAGGCTGGATGGGGAAGGGACCAGGGAGATTAGTAGACGAAGACGAATATATATGGTTTTGGGCTACGCCCCTTAGTTCCAGTAAAGGGTAATATTAGACAAATATATCAGTTTTTGGGCTAAGCCCCTTAGTTCCAGTAAAGGGTAATGTTACCCAGTAAAGGGTAATGTTAATGCTACAGCATTCAAACACATTTTAGACAATTGTATGCCTCCAAATTTGTGGGATCAGTTTTGGGAAGACCCTTTTCTATTCCAGCATGACTGTGCTCCTTTGTACAAAGCAAGTTTCATAAAGTCACGGTTGGATGAGTTTGATGTGGAAGAAGTTGACTGGCCTGCACAGAGCCCTAACCTCAACCCCATCAAACACCTTTGGGATAAACTGAAACAGAGGTTGCAAGCCAGGCCTTCTCATCCAACATCAGTGCCTGACCTAACAAATGCTCTACTGGATGAATGGGCAAAAATTCCCAAAGAAATACTTCAAAATCTTATGAAAAGCCTTCCCAGAAGAGTGGAACCTGTTATAGCTACAAAGGGTGACCAACTGCATATTAATATCTATGTACTGAATGCAATGTCATAAAAGTCCATGTTTAACACCACCCCAGACGCTTGGTATTGGGCATAGTGATCTCTTGTGTGTGTCTTGTGTGCAGCTGTTCAGCCATAAAGCTCCTGACACACAGTGCTTATGCTGATGTTGCTTCCATCAGTTTGAAACCAATATAATATGAAAGCTTGCAATCCATTATATGTCAGTTAGCCAATAAAGGCATCATCTTGACAAAATAAGAAACAAATAGTAATATTTAACAGCAAATTTGGTGCAATAGAAGTGTTGTAACATACTATTAAATAGTGGCATTACATAAAACAAAGTTTAATGAAAAAAGAAAAATAATACATACGAAAGCATGCATAAGAAACAAGACTTTTGCATTTGAATACCTGAAAACGTGGAGGGACCCCAACAAAACAAATGAAAAGTAAGTTTTAGATTTGTATTTTGTTGCTTTTCCATGCTCACTTGCTTTTACTTATGTTCTCTCACACTCTCTCTCACACTGTCCCACATCCTCTCTCAATGCCTACCTTCTTCACGGACAGCTTCCATGTCCAAGTCTCCAAGTTCCTCATTGTGTTCTTCTGTCTTCTTTCTCATGTCTTCTTTATCTGCTTACTTGCCCGTATCAGCTCTGTGAACCAGGCCTCCTGGAGCACTTCTGCAAAAGGGCAGCACCTCCGTGTGCACCTTTTCTCCCAATTGGACTAACGGGGAGAGGCTGTCCCATGTTGCTCCGCTGTTTTACACAAGTACTCAGAGAGGCAAAAATAATGCTGATGGATCGTGGGGCAAAAGGTGCTGAAATGCTTGGACCATCTGCATTATTCTTGCCTCGGAGTATGTCTGCAAAAGAGCACATCCACATGAATGGACCAAAAACGAAACATGATGTTGGATGAAAAGTTTTTGGTCCATTTGCACAAGTTTTTTAAGTTTATTTAAATCCAAAATTGAAAAAAGGTAGGTTTTACAATGAATATCCAATTCATAAGAATTTTTGCCAATTAAGATTTTTTTCCCATGGGGAACAGGGGTTACTTTATTTTCCTTTTTTTCCTCTTTTTGTAATTATATGCAGCACGTTGTATAGTTTTTGCCTTTGTATCTGTATATATGGATACAGTTAATTCATGTACACACCCCACCTTGTGGATAAACAACAAGAAGAAAAAAGGTGAGTGATTGAAAAAGCAGGCGTAGTCCTGCCCAATCTCACCGAGTTGGAGTGGGAGAAGAGTCCCTGACAGTAGATCTTCACAACTGACAAGTAGTATGTCACAAGAAACTTCTCCTAGAGACACATTTCCAGTTAAACGGTTGGTGCTTTCCCTGAAAACTGCACCATCTATCTGACACAAGCCCAGCCCAGTCCAAAAGATTCAGTCTATTTTTCAGAATGCATTATATCCTTGTGATTTGATATTACCATATCCATGGTATACTGCATTCCAACAATCCAAATCACAACTACAGACATGTAAATATATGTAAATAAATTTACCAAATACTTTAACCCCTTAAGGACTGGGCTTATTTTTTCTTTTTGTACCCTTTGGAACCGAGGCTGTTTTAACACTTTTGTGGTGCTTGTGTTCAGCTGTACTTTTCTCCTCACCCATTTAGTGTTTATATTGTTTGTTTCATGACAAGATGGGCTTTCTTCAGATACCATTATTTTGATCATATCTTATTTACTATAAAAAAAAACATGGTGAAAATGTGGAAAAAACACATTTCATTTTTATGTTTTTTTGTAAGTTATGGGTTAATAAGTACAAGTAGCGTTTTATGATTTCCAAACCTTTTTTTCTGCCTCCATCTTCTTTGGAATATCTTTGAAGCCTGTTAATTCAAAACCATATATTTTTGAAAACTAGACACCCCAATGTATTTCAAATGCTGGTATTTTAACCCTTTTCATGAATGAGATTCTATAGCCAGTATTTGTGGTAGTATTTTTTTTTCTTTTTCACACAAATTGTACTTCAGGAATGAGTTCATAGCTCCTGGTATGCATCAAACACCCCAATAATGTGTTCAGCAACATCTCCTGAGTGCAGTATACCCGCAGGGTTGAGGTTGGGAATAAAATGCCACATAGGGAAAGTGCATTTTTTCTCCATTTTGTCAGTCTGTGCCTTTGCCCAATGTTTCAGCCTGGCCGCACAATTTACCGCATCAAAACCATGCATTTTTTTTATTAAAATTAGATTCATTTTGCTTGCTTACTGGATGGTTCCTCTGGTGACATCACTGCATAATTATTTTTAAATGTTCTATTATTTTTTAAATATTTTACTAATCACATTTTGATTAGAAAGCTGGGCTCCATTGACTTGCACGGTTGAATGCAGTACCTGTATTCAACATGCAAGTGGAGCCAGAGTTCTCAAGAGGGTCTTGCGAGTGGCAAAGTCTCTTGCAGTGGCGCTTGTGATAGCTCTCCGGAGCGGTCACAATGCATCCTGGGGTGGGTGTTTGGTGTCACCGAATGCCTTACTATCGAGGCATTTCAGCGACATCGTAGAAGTTTAGGAAGTCATTGATCACCTCCTAAACTCTTTTAAAACGTGCATCCGCCGCCATACACAGTGTATGGCGGACGTTGACGCCCCGGGGAGGGGCCAGACATTGCCCATGATGCCGATCTCAGCGTTACCGAATGCCTCAACATTGAGACATTACCGCAACGCTGTTTAAGCGAGGAAAGTGATCGTTAATCACCGTCTAAGCTTTTTAAATTTAATGACAGTTCAGGACTGTCAAAGGTCGTTAACAGACCGTTTTTGCGTGACGGCCCTGAACCGTCATCAGCCGTTAAGGGATTAATATATTAGATGCAACATTTTTAAACCATGATGTATGTATTATAATTTAGTTCAGTGTTGCAACTCGTGTCTTAATTGTCATAGTCACTTCAACATCCATAATGCAGTTTTAAAATTAACCTTCAGCCAAACCTTATTTATATTCTGGCAAAATGTGCATTTTGCCCCAGGAGATCCATATTCTTTTTTAAATCAAAGTCTTATGCTGCTTGAATTTCTAAAACTCACATTATGGAAACTGTCCATATGTTATTTAGGCCATTGACAAAAAACTTTTGATTTTAGTTTGCTTGTATTTAATTTTCAAAAAAATGCTAATGTACATATTTCTGGACTCGTTCTAGATCTAATCTATTATTTGCTCTTTGGCTCTTCTGCAGCCCCCTACCAGTTACACTTCTGTGCCTTCTATTTCTTACAGTGCAAACTCATTACCTTTGGAGTTCCTTTCCTATCTTTCTACAGCCAATCACACTTGGCACTACACAGCAAGCATTGACACAATCATTATTTAAAAGGACATAGTAAATTATGCTCTTTTGCCCAATGCTAGTGGAGGAGATGTTAATGTGGATTAAATGAAATGAGCTTTGATAGATCCTGGGAACATCTCTCTCATCTGAACTGCTTTAACATTTCAGCGGAGAATTGGAATAATTGATATTTTAAAGAGCATTCAATCACAAAGATAAAGATTACATTTGTTTTCTCTTTTGAAGGTCAGAGCATTCCATCACCAGTTGTGCAGTATTTGTGTTATGGAGAAAAGATACAACTTTATTCATATGTCACATTGAAAATTAGCTATCATTAAATGTATTTTACATTATATTACGTGGTTTTTTTTATAACACGTTAACTGCATTCACCCAAGTCAGAGAGTAGTTAGTTAAAAATAAAAAGTCCCACCTATCCAGTGTTGTCATACCAAAAATACAATTTAAAAAGTATTGTATCTTTTCATTGTTTTGAACTGTCAATTAATATCAAATTACATCTTGTTAATAGGTTCATATATTTTTTACCATTTTGAGTCACTTGGATTATTAAAGTGACTTGAAGGTAGAATATCACATGTATTATAATTACTTCTAATTATTACAATTCCAAGTCCATTCAAATCACAGTAAAATACGATTGGTAAAAGCGATATCACACTTCTTCCCATCTCCCCCTAAAATGGTAATAAAAAACAGCAATTGTAGGAAAAAATAATTTTCAAAGACAAGATCCAAATATGATTACATTAAACTTTATTAATTGTATATTTTTTGTGACTTGTGCTACACTTCAAAACATAAGTTAGGTTTAAGGTTTACGTTAACATCAGCTGGATAATCGAGGCATCCTAACTATCACAAGGCAGTTATAGATTCAATAATGTACTATTTGCGTGCAAGTGTATACAATATTAAAGTATGTGAGTGGACAGCAAGGGTGTGTAAAATGTAATGTTTAAAAAGCATGCTAAATATGAACAGTAAACAATAAATGGGTTAAACTAAACCTCCTTACCCTACACTATGTACTGTGGGGTAATTAAATAATTAACAGTGGAAGGGATAAAAAGCCTCTCTATGCTTCTCCCCAAGACCATTTCCATGAAGTATTATAACCAATCCATGCGTTTCCCTGAACCCTGGTGGGATGGGGACTTTTTCAAAGGCTTTCTTTATTCTATTTTATAATTAAACATCTAAATCTTATGGGATTGGGATAAATGGAGAAGCACAAACCTGCGTCTATGCATCTTAAAAAGGGTTAATGTTGCTTTAATCACCATTCCAATGGGAAGTGTTGGGGTAGGGGATATATATGGCATGAGGGGGTGGGGAGAAGGCAATAGGGTATTTTTATATATTTCTCCCACTATCCCCATGTAAACAAAACATGGGTGTAAGGAAATTTACAGCTGCATTGTGGACCATATACCCCTATGAGGTTGTTTTATTACACATCCACCGAACTGCATACAGGGTGGGGGAAGGGGAGTGTTTAACCTCCGCTTGGTTAAAAGAGGTTCAACGGGACACCAATTTCATTTTGTATAGTTTATTGTTACTTCTTTTAAATTTTAAACTGAGGGTTATCTGGGGATCCAAGTCAAATTTGCAAGCTGGAGCTAAGTTTCAGCGTGTATTTGCAACTCACAAGCAAGGTGTAGGTAATTGAATCTGCAAGTTACTTACATTTTAGTTTAGTTTAGAGTTTAGTAAATGCCCCATTTTCATGAACTAGGTTCACAAGCTTTGACAACTGCAATTAAGAGAAAAGTGCCTTAACATTTTACTTTAAAGATGGGATATTTCAATCCAAATTATGGCCTTATTTTGTTACCTTCAGATAAATGTTTTTAAAAGTCATCAATAATATCTACTTAATTAACTAGGGCAAAAACACCCCCAGTAGCTAATTAATAGCAATTTGCAAGATTAGTGATAACAATTTGTCATCTTGCCAAGTTACGCAGTCATAAACGGTTCTGCTAAAAAAAAAATCCTAAACTGATTTAAATGAACCTTTGCAACCATGACATTTTAGAAAGGAAATATTCAGCCGGACAATTACAAGTGCAGATGTATTTTGCAACTTTTGACTCACTGCACATGAACTGCTAATACCTTACCATTCCAGTTGACAAAAACATGACAGTATTGTCAGATTATTTCTTAAATAATAGTTAATTATGAGATTTATTTATAAGAACCCCTCACCTAGAAATACAGAGTAAGTATACTAGTACAGAAATGACTACAAAGATGAAAACTCAACATCAAATGGGACCATTTAACAAATGGGATGTTTATGCTAATTATATGGTTTCCAGACTAAGAAAAAAAAATGTGTGATTGCATGTTATATACCATGTCACTCCCCCCAAAAGTTTGCTCCAATTTTTGTGCCAATTTAACATTTTTCGACATCAAGAAAAAAGGGAATACAGCTTTACCATGATTACAATCATACAAGAATATTCCTAAGAGGAAAAAAAGATACAAATAAGAGATAAGGGACTTTATTCAGTTAGTCATCTAAACCATAACGGGATTTAACAAAAATAAAAATGTGTACTAGGAAATTATTTTATACTAGGAAGTTACAGTCGTGTGAAAAAGAAAGTACACCCTCTTTTAATTCTACTGTTTTACAAATCAGGACATAATTGCAATCATCCCTTCCTTACCAGGTCTAAAAATTAGGTAAATACAACCTCACATAGCAACAACATATGCCTTATTAGAATGTATCATGATTTAACAAAAATAAAGCCAAAATGGAGAAGCCATGTTTGAAAAACTAAGTACACCTTACTGCTTCCATAGGAATTAAGATGCTAAGTAGCAGACAGGTGGTGCTAATCAGACACTTGCTGCTAATCAAATGTCCTTGCTTATTTGATCATAAGCAAGTGTGACCACCTCTATAAGAGACAAATTTTGAACAGTTTGCTGGTCTGGAACATTCAGGTATGTGTTAATACACTATCTAGGTGGAAATACATAAGCAATGATCTTAGAGAGGCAATTGTTGCTGCTTATCAATCTGCAAGTCCATCATTCTACAGTGAGAAAGAATATTCAAAAGTGGAAAACATTCATGACAGTTGCCAATCTTCCCAGGAGTGGACGTCCAGTAAACTCACCCCAAAGTCACACCGTGCAATGCAAAAGAGCAATTAAAAAAAAGCCAAGAGTTACATCTCAGACACTACAAGTCTCGGTTAGTATGTTAAGTGTTAAAGTCCATGACAATTACAAAAAGACTAAACAAATATGGTTTTTTTGAAAGGGTTGGCAGGAGAAAGCCTCTTCTCTCTAAAAATAACATGGCAGCACGGCTTAGGTTTGCAAAGTTGCAAACAAACTACAAGACTTCTGGAACAATGTCTTTTGGACATAAGAGACCAAAGTAGAGATATTTGGCCATAATGCACAGGGCCATGTTTTGTGAAAACAAAACACAGCATATCAAAACATCAACATATCAACACATATCAAGCACGGTGGTAGAGGGGTGATGATTTGGGCTTGCTTTCCAGCCATTGGATCTTGGAACCTTGCAGTTATTAAGTCGACCATGAATTCCTCTGTATACCAAAGTAATCTAGATTAAAATGAGAAGCCATCTGTCCAACACTGCTAAAGCTTGGCCGGAATTGGGTCATGTAACAGGACAATGATCCCAAGCACACTAGCAAATCTACAATACAGTAGAATTGCTGAAAAATAAAAGAATCAAGGTGTTGCAATGGCCCAGTTGAAGTCCAGCCCTCAACCGCTAATATTGCAGTGGGACCTTAAGAGAACCGTGCATAAGCAAATGCCCTGCAAATCTCAATGAACTGAAGAAAAGTATAACATATAAAATATGTTTTTTTACATATGTTGCTTTGATGCTCATTTAAATATGTACCCCATTCATAACCATCTTCCCTTGTTCTTCTTTACACAATGTATCTACTCACTCCCCCAGACCCTTCATTATGATATTCTTTATTTGTGTAGCAACCTGGAGTGTTCACCAGACATGGATAATTCATATTATTTGCCTTTATTTGGATCAATGCAACTAGGGATATCTTGGATAGGTTGAACTCAAGTGATTGAAGATTTTTTTTTAAGCTTAACATGTAATTGTAACTAGGCATAACAGGAATAATTTTTTTAAATTATTTACTATCACAGAAAAGCTTGTGGACTTAATACTGTCTAGGGTAGACGGTCAGCTGTGTGTAAAACCAAGCATAAGGATGATAACTAATGAACCCAATATATAACTTACAAAACCTTCCAGAATATTGGATTTCTGGTCCAATCTTGGGGCTGATTGACAAACAAGTATAGGTTTAAGACATATATTGCAAGAATTCAGTGAGTAAATAGAAGTTAATTTGTATCTTATTCCCTGAATGAAAGGTCACTCAATCTAGTCAATTGCTCATCAGATTAATTAACATCAGTAAAACAACACTAAAAATTGTAATAATGTTTCTTCAATTTCTACTTTTGCTACTGTACAGTTTTATGTATATCACAGTAACCAACATGTAACTTACAAAGATGTGTGACTTTAAAGGACTGTTATACATGGTTTAACTTGCATTTTATTAAAGAAATTAAAAATCTCATTTTAATTTGCCAAGAATCTAACCAATAATGAAATTTAATTAACATGAGCTAAAAGTCCATAGAGTTAATGTTACATATAAATTCTATGAGGTGTTTTGAGCCTAAATTAATATTCCATTTGGACTTTTTGTTGATAACTTTAAGTGAAAATTGCTGTTAGCAGAAATATTATTCAAATTGAAATGAGGCTCCTGGTAGCCATGTAATAAGATGAATATTCAGCTGACATTGAACATAAAATGAATCCTCGTATCTCTGATATTTTATGCTGATTAGCTAAAGCTGTTTAAGAGCTGTTAAAGAGATTTACTTATTACAGTTATATTTATCATTTAACCCACTGAGTACCAGGGGTCAGGACACCCTTTTTCTCCCTGTGAGACCAGGCCACTTTACATAGCTTTGCCAGAGGTAGATTTAGATGGTAAACAGATTAGGGTTCAATATGTAGCAACAATATGAAATATGGTTTACTGCTTTTTTTTACTAAATGTCCGTGGGTCAGGACACCCTTTTTCTCCCTGTGAGACCAGGCCACTTTACATAGTTTTGCTAGAGGTAGATTTAGATGGTAAACAGATTAGGGTTCAATATGTAGCAACAATATGAAATATGGTTTACTGCTTTATTTTACTAAATGTCTGTGGTTATAACTCATTGGTATTCAGCAATGCTGAATGTTCAGATTTTTGTGAAGAAACCCTGTAACATTAGTATTGTCCCTCCCATTCATTCTATTTGTTTTAAACGTTCTATGTCAATAGGGAAGGTTGACTAGCGGCTACAAGTTTTGGGTGACACCTTGGATGATGCCCTTAGTCAAGACACCACTGTGTTAAATATTATAGTGCTTGATAACCAGGAATCATATAAATATGCTTTATTACTATTCAAACATCCCTAGTCAGATATTAGATAATATTACAGTATATCCCAGTAATGGAGTTTTACAATAAAGTAAAATATAGACAATCCTGTGTTTTTTTTTTTTACACATTGCAAGTGCATTAAGCACAGGAACTCAAGGTATACAAGTAATAACAGATAAGAAGTCTACTAAGGCCTGTTTATGAAGCAATTTCCTGCCGCAAGAATTCTTAAGTTCTTATAGCTTTCTTCTCTTTCTCTCTCACTTATTTTAATACAGTCCCTTGAGTATTTGCGTAAGGAAAATGCACTGTAGTTTTCTGCTGAACCATGGATCACATTTACTGCTATCAAAACACAATTAAAAAACGACAGCGTACACTGTGACAACATAAATCTTTGGATAACTGTTCTTTATAAGAAGAAACACATAGTGCCCTTTTCAGAAGAGTAATTTGGATTTTAATAAAAGGCCAGGCTATTTTGTGCTCTAATACATGCTTCCCTTTGAATGTAGGCCTGGTTTGTTTTAACAGAGACAGCAGAGTTCAGTGTTTTTATTACTGCAATTATCTTTTAACAATACAATGTAAAAGAGATTAGCGTAAATTGTACTATATTATAAATGCCTACTAATCTCTCAAGGAGTCTTCTAACATCATTATTTCAATGGCAGCACTTGCTAGTGATCAGGACAGTAAAAATCTGGCTTCTGTACATAGGTTTACACATGTTTTCTAGATTACTCTGGAATCACAAGCAAGACTAGCATAACCTTAATTAGCATGTAATATTCCGAGCTGGACTAGTCTGGTGGGATACTGGAAGATTTCTCAGTAGGCTGCCTCCAATGGGACTGGTCTTGAGACCTTTCATCTAATTATTTGTGCGGCCTCCAATGCAGCAACAGGGGCAAAATCTACATTGCTCCTGCAAGTTCATTGGCGGTGGCAGCCACAGGTATAATTTCATGGCCGGCCTCAAAATCGGCCATATAAGTACACGTGACCGAGGACATGGAGGTCACAGCCTCACGTACAATTACTCCCATTGTGCGTATATTAGTCGGCGCTGCACCGATATGACGTCATATCCATTGCTGACTGGCAGGAGCACAAAGCAAAAAAAGACTGGTAAACGCGGAGGTGACAGAACACGTTAAATTGTATGAATTAGTTAACATTATTGTTTAATATTGTATGGATATGAAGGGGACATGCCAAGGGAAGGGATGGGAAAATAAATAGTAGGTATTTATGTGATAAGGAGTTATTAAAGGGAGCATGAAGATGGAGGGGGAGGATTGTGGTGCAATATAGAGTGATAATGGTAGGGGGTAGATATGATCATGGTGGCATGAACATGGTGGTTGGGGGATAACAATTGGGGTTGGGTATTGGATTTAATTAGGATGTTGGAGGTATGATGATGGACAGGGTCAGCTCTACACATGCATACATACAGCCACTATAACATCATAGACATACATACAAATACCCACACCCACTAATGCATACTGTACACACTCTTACAACATACACATATAATTACGCATTTAGACACATACAGCCCCTCCATCACTATACCATGTATACATACATACACATAGCTACTCTAACACCATGAATTTACACATTTATTTCCACTATTTCTTGCCTACTGTCGATGTAATTTTAAAAAAAAATTGTTTTAAATAACTTTGTTTCCAGTAATTTATTTAAATACATTTGAAAACTGTTCATGTCTTACATTATACAAACAATACCGGTGCTCTCTCAGTTGGTCTCAAACCCTTACATGATGTCTTTGACCACAGTGATATTAGGAACCAGTGTTACCGCTTAGATGTCCGCTTGTGCGCACACACATAACCTTTTGAGAGAGCGCACACATCCTAAAATTGTGCGCGCAGTACCTAACAAAAATAAATTTGGTCTTTGATCAACATGGGGCACCTAATGTGTAAATGAAATTCTAAAAAAAATGCAAAAAAATACATTTTTTTGACATACTAGCACTAAGAATTTTTTTCTATGGTTTCAAATGAAAGCTCTATTGGTTATGAAACACAACAATATTTGTATATTGGCATAAAACCCACATATGGTAAAAATGGAAAAAAGCTTACATTAGTGAAGGGGTTAGGCATTGTCAGTTCTCGGCTAAGCCTTTTATACATATGATACTTCAGTTCTAAAACAACTACATATCGAGAGATTCACTTCAAAGAAAAGAGTAAACCTTGCATTACTGAGCATGTTTATTTTTATTGCCTAATGTACTCTTCTATGCTAATTGAAGCAGTACATTTAAATTGTACTTAACTGCTCTTCATACAATTATTTTACTTCTCGTTATACTTTTTTATCTTTATTTCGGCTGAAGCTGTTTTTTTCCTTTTTTATTTTTATTATCCATTCCTGTTTTCTTATTGCCAAATATGAACATTTAAATTTGGTTAAAATGTCCCTGGTGTTTCAGCTTACGCAAATGCATTCAACTATGTACTTCAGTGAAACATGTTTAATAACACACAAAAAAACGGTGACATCTTTTCTGTTTTCAACAGTGTTGGGATAGCAAAAATAAATTCACACTAGAGGCACTAGACTTTGGTTCCTGGGAGACATGAAGCAATTTTTGGACTTGTGGATTTGGATTCAGAGGAATTGCACAAAAGTGTTTTGGGTCCACATTCACTTATACGCTCTCATACTCTCACATTCTCGTTCATAACAAGAATGAGAGTGTGAGAGAATGATTGTGGGCACTGGGCACATAAGGCTGAATTCTTTTTAGAAATTGTAGTCCTTTTTATTAAAAGGTCTGTAAACAAACATAAATAAAACAAACAAAAAGAAAAGCCTTGCTCTCTGAGCACTTACTGACAAATATCAACTAACTCTCGTTGGACGGCTTACCCGCTACCAACAAAAAAACATTTACAACAGACCTTTTCGTTTAGGAACCATTCAGTAGATTCTTTAGGAGAGAACTGCAGTCTCACTCACTGCTTGTGTGTTTGTCACCTGAATAACTCACAGGGCTCCTTTTTTGTAGCAGCCCCCTGCTGCTCATTGGTAACAGGTGAGTAATCTGGGATAACCAGAACTCCTGGACTGGCTTCATCACCTGCTGCAAGTAAACTGTGGAGTGGAGCACTGGCCCTCCCTTCTCTCCAAATGCTCCACTCCAAGTTAGTGGTGCGTGATCGGTCACTAGCTTAAACCTTCTGCCCAACAAATAGTATTTCAGAGTTTCAACAGCCCAGTTAATAGCTAAACATTCCTTCTCAACTATTGAATAATGGTTATCAACCACCATGCCCTGCTCCCTGTCACAATATATATATAAGTTTACTTTTATTAGCAAGTCCTAAAAATAGCTCTATATCCTCATAAAAATTCTTGAATGGAAAAATAACTAAAATACTGGCAATTTAAATGTCCATGGGGTGCCTAGTTTTATAACAACAAAAAATGATTGGAGTCAAATTTCCTGGTTTCAAAGCTGTTCACAAAAAAATGTACACCTTACAAAGGTGGCCTCTTAGTCCCCAAACAACCCAATAAACCCATGTATCAATGTACTCAGGAGATGTTGCTGAACACATATTGGATTGTTGTTTGATAATGACATATACCAGGAGCAGTAAATTCATACCAGAAGTACAATGTGTGTAGGAAAAAAACTAAAAAATGTCACTATGGCTGGTAGTCGACATAGTGTCTGGAAAGAGTTAAAATATCAGTATTTGAAATACCATGGGGTGTCTAGTTTTCAAATATATATGGTTTTTATGGGGTAAATTGAACTGTCTCCAATGTTGTTCCAAATAGGACATGGGGCAGAATTTACAAAATGTAAAAATTCCAAGTTTAAAAACTGAATTGGCATTTTACCTCCGATTAGAAACTGACAAACCCAAGCATGAGGGGAATCGCTGTACTCAGGAGATGTTGCTGAACACAAGAAGGTTCATGCAGCTTCATGGATAAAGCCCTGGGTTTCTTTGGTCTCGGAGACAAGCCCAACCCTCCTCTGCAAAATCACTCCATGAGAGGTATCACGCAGCATTAACTCTTTTAAAGCCATGTTTGCATCTTGGATGCAATTGTGGCATTTTAGGGGTTTAGGGTTGTGTCAAAGCTATGCTTCTGTCATCATCAGAGATTTAAAAAAACACACAAACAAATGAACATTCCAACTGGGATAAGGGGGTTGAGGTAGCATGAACCTCTTTAAGAGGAACAGAGGCTCATGTCCCCCCCACCTTGGTCATGAGAGATGGAGCATATGTGTTAGATAAATACAAATTACATTAAGAATAAATGCCTACCTGCTCCACCCACTTCTAGGTCCCCTAGGTAAAGGGATAAGGTCTATCCAATTGTTCACCTTCCTGGCATTAATACGGTGCAACATGTGGGGAAAAATAGGGTTTTTTAACCAGAAAATAAATCATTGATGGTCACCAGAGCCCTTGAGCCTAATCTTCTGTCAAAAAGAAAAGTAGCTAATCATGTAGAGCTCTACATGCTGCCCGGACTAAGCACCGGGACTCAGATGCAGGTGCCAGATTAACGGATTTCCACTTCCGTTAACCCCTGCAATGCTATGTAGATAAGGTAGGCTGTATGGGGAAGGGACCAGGATGATTAGTAAATGAAGATTGTTCGTGTTGTGTGTCTTCATCTTTGTATACGTTTTGCAGCCGCTATGTTCGTATGTTCGGTGTCTGGGCTGGACAATGAAGACGCACCCTTCGTGTTCGTTTTCATGTTTGCCCGAATACTAATGCACAAGTCTAATATTAATTCCTCCACCTCCAGGCAGAAAAAGGACCCTTGAAGCAACAGTGCACAACCCTAACTTTAACATAAGGATAACCAAGGGCAGAAAACCGATGCCTCAAAATATGATTGTGTTATTAATATGAAGCGGTGTGATTTTGAATAAAAAATTAGATGCACCATCTGATACTGATGTGCGGTTATACAGAACATATTATTTTATCTTCTGAAATAACCTATAATTATTAAAGTTAATAGAATGGAAATAGTATCCTTCAGTGCAAATTTTCTTCTACTGTGTTGCAAAGAACAAAATTAAATTTTCCTCTTACTTTTGTTTCTAGTATTTCATCTAACTAAATGCAAGCATACAAGAAAAAGAACATGGGAAGATAATAAAATAACCAAAGCTTCATTTATTTTTTTTATTTTTTCAAAAAGTAAAATTACATAACAATATTCCAAATACCAATTGTAAGAACAATATTAAAGAATGATCTATTCCGCACAGATAGTTTATTGGTTGCTATGATGATAACGCTTTTCAAACTCCGTTTTTTATACTTTATCACCAGTGTCCCCAAAGAGTCTAAATGCGTTTCTACAGGGCGAGCAAAATTGATTCTGACATTTTTTGCTGCATTCATTTTCAGACAACGATTTTTGTTTTTGGTTCAATTTTGTTTTAAAAAATATCAATATTGGGAAAAAAACCAATATTTTCAATAGGTCGCTGCCACCTGATGAACTCACATTTCACTTACAGCAGTAACAATTTAGAGCTTAGGAATAGATCAAGAAAAGATTTTGTATTGCAGGACCACCAGCAACAGCAGCACTAAACCAATGGGGAGACACATGCAGTAGCATGCTGTGGGGCAAGCAAAGAACGGTATTGGACTGCATTTCTTTACAGATTGGGCAATTTTTACGAACTGATACCAAAAAGGAAGGTAATAGAAAGCTAAAATTCAGTGCATACCCAGAGAACACCATTCATAAATCTTTTTTCTAAGGCATAAATATTGTGGATTCTGTTATACTACCAAGGGGTGCATTGCATTTCACAATTAAATTGAGTCTCAAGCAAATTAAAGCCCTCTCTGGACATTATTAATGAAGCACCTGTGTGGGAGGTGGGGCTGCTCAACACTATGGTTTGGTCAAAACTGCAAATATGCCCCGTGTAGTGAGGCAATGAGTTCCAGTGAAGAGTCCCATGGTAGATCAGGGAGGCCAAGTGTCCCAAGCTTGCCCAGGACCCATACACATAAACCAATTGTACCCTCAATAATGATTGTGCATATTAGGTCATTTATGTGTCAGGAACTAGCATAGGATTGTAAATAATATTTCATCTTCTTCAAGTATTTCAGAATTGTGCATATTCTAGATTATTCGAAGTCGGAAAAGCAAGCTTCACTGAAATATACAGGCAAACATATCCACGCGCATTTTTAAGCAAAATGGGAAGGAAATTGGATAAAAGAAAAATCGTTCTTTGTGCCTTCCAGCTGATTACAGTACACCTAACTTAACAAAATCACTAAAATATGTATCATTAAATCTGTGGGCAGACAGCCACTTTCACTGCTCCCTACAAGTCCCTCGACAGTCTCATTCTGCAAGAAATGAAAATACTGTAGGAATTCAAATTATCACTTTCCACACAGATGCAAGAAGGCACATTTACACTTAATGCAGCCAGCTGGAATTAATAATAGCAAGTGTTGGATGCAAACAGCACAGTCATTAGAACCGTATAAAAGGCAGAGTGATGGTGTTATCATATGTCTCTATGAGAGTTTCAATTAGTTTTAATGTTGAAACAGTGAAGGTGTCCCCGTGATATCTTTATATTTAAATGGCTTATTCTGTAAAAGTTGTATTTTAATGTTCTATACTTTTTACATCTGTTTTATGCTTTTAGATTTAATTTTAGGATTATACAAACCGGAAATTAATTTCACTGTTATTCATGGTGCTCAATGGAGTTGCTTTTGGGTCGAGTATGAAGAACTTATAATAACAGTCTAACATTAATTTATGAAGGCAAGTGGTTTCTGTGCATTTGTGATGGAAGAGTTTTCACAAACTAAAATATATACATTTTATCTCACTGGTTTTTCTTTATATTATGAAGTGTCAAACCCAGTGACAATCTGTTTCAATAAAAAAAACATACAGTATGATGTAAGGTTAAGCAATGAAACATTCATCACATTCACTTCGCACAATAAGGAACCTCCATGTGTTTTATCTTCAAACATGGAGGCTCACTGCATACCTTATTATCTCTGAGCCATGTGGAATGATGGGATCACACATCAATTGTCTATATTTTAAAGTCATTAATGTTACTATCAGTCTGAGACATTTAATGACACCAGAATGAAATTTCATGTTGCTATAGTACTAGTGATTTATGCTGCTGGATATTTAATTTAAATCAATCTCATGTTTCTATAGCATTGCTGCTGTTTCATTGCATGAAATGTTTTCTTAGATATACAAGTTTGCTTGGACTGTTGTATTCTTGAAACCACAGATGTAAGAAAAAAACTACATTGTTGACAGGTACCTAGTTTTTTTTTACTAGAGGATCTAGGAGAACAAATATAAAGCCCAGGCTGACCAAAATGTGTTCTGTTCTCATGGCTGATTGCATATCACCAAGGCTCTTTTAAAGTCCAGAAACCTGCATATTCTATGTTTTACTTCTACAGGAACATGTCTATAACCGAACCATTGATATAGAACTAACACTTGTGGTGCTTCATAAAACTCAACTTTAGATCACTAAAGCTCACAATAGGTTTGTCATTCAGTGGCAGACGATCCGTCTAAACAAAGTTTGCGCCCTAGTACTTTGGGTAGTGTGGGGAGTGCAGCATAGACCTAAACTGGAGCTCTAAGATGCCACCTAAAAATCTACTGAAGCAGAGAGCCAGAATATTATTATTATATAATTATATTTTCTATAGAGCCAACATCTCATGCAGCACTTCTTACACTACATATATTTTATCAATATGAGAATGAGAAAAACCACAACTCACACTGTCATCATAAAGTCCAAGCTCATATTGCGTATTCCACCATATGATCCGCGGCAGGTATAATAAAAATAACAAACATAATAATAATAATAATAAAAAGGTATAATACATATTGTCAGATATTTTATGATAGAAGACATGTATTCCATATATTCTGTATTTTACATGAACACAAAATGGAGTCAGAGCCATTTTATTTTACTTAATCATGTAGTGATTATTTCTTTTTGTCCTTGTTCCCTCTATAATTGAGAACAAAGAAGTATTCATGTATATAGATGTTTCAGTAAGTATGATACAATTAATGTTATCTTCCATGAGAAAGTTAAGGAGTAGACGCTGCATATCCTTGGGAATGTAAATTCTTATGGGGGATACATGGTAAGACTACCAAGTCCTGAGTTACTATCTAGGAGGTAAAACCTGGTGATAAGGGTGACCAAGGATAAATTCCAAACACATATGTAATGGTTTTAAGTTAATTCTTAGACCAGAGCGTCTCTCACAGGTAAAGTAAGAAATTACAATGGTGTAAATATGAGTAGAAATCCTAATTTTAATGGGTAAAACCCACTGTTATGATTGGAGAATTCCAATCAAGAGGTGGAGGCTATGATAATAAGCCCTGTTTTTAAGCTTATGTCTTGAATAATTAAAGAAAACTCACCTTAAAAAAAAACGGACCTTAAAAACTGACCCTGATATAGACAGACCCGGACGGGCTGATTCACCAAATAAACCGCAGAGAATTGGAATCTTAAGATCCTGACACCATATTTCACTCTTGGAGTTACTTTGAGTTCTAACCTATATAACTTGTAGAAAGTGATATTCTTTCCATTCAATTTCTTGCCACTGAACCTGGATTAATTTCTACAAGGACCAGTTGGATCACAGCAACGAGTGGTGGTAAATATAATTGTTTTATTATTCTGAATAGAGATGAGTTTTGTCTTCTTCATATAGAATTCCCTGTTTCTGGGAAATAGTATATGGCATTATTGTATATGGCGGCTTGTGAGACTGCAGCTTATAACCCGTGATAATAACAATAATGAAAATGTATTTTTACCTGTAGATGAAGTTTGACATTATTTGCATCTATTAGGAACTTCACTAATACTCTTAGACATTATTAAATTATTTTAATTTGTCATATTAGTTGAACTAATATATAAGAGAGATAGTGATATTTTCGTTACCGCCCTGATTATTATCAATTTTTGGTTGCTGAGTGGAATGGAAATTAATTGTGTGTTAGACTCATAAAGTACCAATTCATATTGATAACTATCGATAATATACTGTATTTGAATTGATTCATTTTTGACATGTTTTAAGAATTTTGTGTTTTATATTATGCACTGTGTGACCCATATAAAGATTTAATAAATTGCATTTACAATAAATATTTTTGATTAACTATCTTGGTGATATATATCTGATTTGAATTATAATTTTCGGCGATCTGAAAGGATTTAGGATTGGAGATAAAATATAGGGTATCTCCTTAAATTAATATTGTGGATGTGGTATTACAATAATTGGTAGCGTCGTTATTTTGCGTGTGTGATAAAATATTGGTTTTGCCTATTTTGGCTCATTAATATCCCTAACAATATAAAAAGTAAGCATATACAAACATTTTAGCAGAGTAAAGATTAGATTGTGGATCTTATACCATTAGGTATATATATTGCATCTATACAAGATGGGGAGCTGTTTCAGGAGCTAAAACAAGTATGAGGCAAAAAACTTCTCATAAAAACTCTTTTTCTCTATATTGTTATATACGGTAACTTAATTAATGAATAAAAGATGATTACCAGTGTGTTACCAATAAATTCATAATCAAATCAATCTGTTTTATACTCAATTGTTCTCCAAGAAGACGTTATCAGTTATATATTAGAAAAAAAAGCAAACTACTTCTTTAACAATTAAAGAGGGCAACTGTCAAGTGGGGGGGGACAATTAGAAACAAATTAAGCATTCTAGCCAGAGCACCCACAAATCATGTTTTGTATAACCATAGGTTATAGATTTTCATAAAGTTTAGTTTAGATGCAAGATAAGTCATGTAATTTATTGTTTACATATTGTGTTATCCAACATTAAAACATTGATATTTTAATGACTGTATTTAATATAACTAGAGCAAACTGTTATGGGTAATACAGAGACCAGACAATGTGTGGAACCAACATAATTAAATGCATAAAATGGAGATATTTTCCCATTAATGTTATAATGCACACAAGTGAAAAACGTGCATTGATTAAAACACAGGAGGTCAAGTGCATCTGCAGTCAGCTGTGTATGCATGAATAATTTAAAGGGATGTTTTTTAGAGGATTTTAAACCTGGATCTAAAATGAAAGACAGCTAAACTTGTTTGATGCAATATTGATTACAGCAGAGTTTTATAAGTGAGTGAAGATCATTCCCAGTTTTAAAACAGGAGAACTCTGGGGTTGTGAAGGTAATTGAAGAGACAATAAATAAATAACATCTTTAAATTCTGCCTCTAAACAACTATAAGAATACTTTAGAATAGTATGCTAAGGAAACCACTGTAAGCTGTTGGGTTCTTTTCTTTGTTAGCAGGGTTCATCTTAGAAATCATTATAGTAATAGTGACTAGGGCACTGATGCCAACAAATTTCTAAATTGGAAGTATGTCCACCCTTTTCCTTCCCATTACTAATGTAAAAAGTTGGAACTCCAGTGCCGAGGCTGTTGGCACAAGGAAATGGGTGGGAGATGGGAGACAGGATGCTATGGCATGGTTTGAGGCGAATGACAAAAATAAAATAAATAAAATGGCATATAATATGTATGCAGAAAGAAAGAAAGTTAAAGCACACTGAACATAGTTTCTTATCCATCAAACAGAAATAAAAAGGCACTGATATATTCTACAGCATCTAAGATCTTAGATTCTTAGACCTAACTAATCTTGTTCCCAATTCCGATTTTTAATCCAAATGATAGATAAATAGATGGTGCTTTGCAATTGCTTTGACACAGTGGGACCAAGTACGTCTACAAATCTTTCTCCACAAACCAAAATTACACCAGCTTCCAGGGTTTAAATATATCGATATTGCAGTATCTGTAATTACTTTCTGATAGTCTTGTAATATGTATGAGGCCATCAAGGCTACCTGTGTTTGTTCAGATATTAAAATGGCTGAGGTAGCATGATGTCTGTTTCCCTGCAGTATACATTTTACATATTAATCTTATCACCTTATTTTTGCAATTACATATGGAATTGACGGGTTAAGTTGCTGATACATAATAATAAGTAAATATATTTTAGCAGTTATGATGTACAGGGATGGTGCAAGGATTTAGGCAAACCCTTATTTTGCCAACTAAATAACACACAAACTCAGCCTTGCAGGTATCGATCAACTGAAAAATCACATTCCTGTTAGCCATCACACTCCTATCATGCCAAGTCAGCTAGTACATGCTGGAATCTGGGTATGCCTGGGCATGATAGGAGTGTGATTGCTGTTACCTATATATATATATATATATATATATATAGTCACGACCACCCCTACACTGGCACTTACCGCGGAGGTTTTTCCACCCTAAGTACTACTGCTGAAGGAGAAGCCCTCGGCAGCAGCACCCCAGGATTTAGAGTATCCCAACAGCAAGGAGGCCAGGCAGAGGTAAATAATATAAGAACGGAGTTGGATCAACAAGGTACAGAATGAGCATAGAAGGATCCAGTAAAGGATCTCCGCAGGGAGGGGAAGAAGCCAAACAATAGTCAGGATAGCCGGGTCAGTACACAAAAATTGAGTAGTCATACAAGCCGGGGTCAAAATCCAGAGAGGGAAGTCAGACGAGCCAAATCAGTAGCCATAACAGAGTAGGTAGCGGTACAAAATCAGAAATCATCCAGGAAACCAAGTGATTGCTGAATTTTTGGTTTCGGTCCAGAATTTTAATTTCGGTGCATGCCGAATAAATCACTGGGTTTGGGGAAATTATTTTTGCAATATATTTTTAATTATCTGCAGCTATAATATCATCAATTTCCTATCTATTGTTCTGCCTTCTTCAACATAACCTCTGTAAAGGTTATACAATTCACCTGCCTGATATAGATGCTGTGATGCAGATGTATCTATTGCATACCAAGGATGTATAGTAGTGTTGGTGGGAACTTGGTGATATACCGTACTTACCGGCGTATAG
Source organism: Spea multiplicata (assembly GCA_009364415.1). Lineage (NCBI taxonomy): Eukaryota > Metazoa > Chordata > Amphibia > Anura > Pelobatidae > Spea > Spea multiplicata. The sequence goes on along the minus strand of VKOC01018470.1, from coordinate 5,603 downwards.
CACGCACCGGCGTATAGCACGCACCCTCGCCGGGACCGGAAGTGAAGGAGACGCGGCTGCAGATCGTGCAGCTCTAGGATATATCGGCGTATAACACGCAGGTACGATTTCGGCTTTTTTTCGTTTGTAAAAAAGTGCGTGTTATACGCCGATAAATACGGTAATCTGTAAGGAAATCCTGCACCTATGCCCCAGTGACCCTAGTCTTGGTGCACATTTTTTGAAAACTAGACACCCCAAGTTTCAAATGCTGGTATTTTAACCCTTTCCATTTACTAATTTTACTAACACCCTTTGTCAAACTTGTACATCTCACTTTAGGTATGAATTTACAGTCCTTGGTATATGTCAAACAACACCCCTACACGTGGGACCCACAATGTATGATTTTCCTTGATGGCCAAAAAGCTCAATTTTAGTCTCATCTAACCAGAATACCTTCTTCCATATGTTTGGGGAGTCTCTCACTTGCCTCACAAAAAATGTGTTTGCTTTTTTTTTTTAAAGCAATGGCATTTTTAGGCCACTCTTCTGTAAAGCCCAGCTCTGTGGAGTATGTGGCTTAAAATGGTCCTATGGACAGATACTCCAGTCTCCTGATTTGCAGCTCCCTCAGAGTTTTCTTTGGTCTCCTTGTTGCCTCTCTGATTAATGCCTTCCTTGCCTGAACCGTGAATTTTGGTGAATGCCCCTCTACTGACAGGTTTGTTGTGGCGCCATATTTTTTCCATTTCTTAATAATGGATTTAATGGTGCTCCGTGGGATGTTCAAAGTTTTGGATATTTTTTTTTATAACCCAACCCTGATCTGTACTACAACTTACTGACTTGCTTGGAGTGCTCCTTAGTCTTCATGATGCCCCTAACCTGGTGGTGCCCCTTGCTTAGTGGTATTGCAGGCTCTGGGGCCTTTCATAACAGCTTTATATATACTGAGATCATTCAGGTATGAATTTACAGCCCTTGGTATATCCAACTGCCAAACAACACCTCGAGTGTTCCGCAACATCTCCCGAGTACAGCACAAGCAGCCAACACATGCACATCACTTTCAGCCTCCCTGTGTCGTGCCCCCTCTACTTACACATCCATGCTATCACACACACACACACACACACATTCATTATTCCCTCATTCACACAGACTCATACACCCTCTGCCACCCTTACCTAAACTGCAGATCTTCCGGTGCCGCACGCAGACTTCCCTCTGCGTTGCTTGAACTCTGAGTGAACTTCTCTTGTCCAGGGGATCAGGAGCAGGAGCGGAACGGAGTCATGTGATGTACATTCACGTGACTCCACTGGATTCCTGTGTCTCCTCGACTAAATAAGAGACGCTGCTGAGCAACACAGAGGTAAGGGGGGGGGGGAAAGACCAATGTTGTCATGAATAATGCCTAGTTAAATGTTTATCCGTACATTGTACATTTAACATAGAATGTCACACTTTACCTCAAGTTCCTTGCCAACAACCCTCAATTTAGAGAAATAACCCCTATGTTAAACATTCACTAGCATCTCTCATTATCCAACTTGCATTTGCTTTATACTGCTGCTCTTTAATACGATCTCTCCATGTCCAATCTACATCTAGCAATTTACAATTTATTTTGCTTATACCCGAACTAGCTTCTAAATACTAAAACAGACTTTTCAGCTTTTATTGGTTTAACATCGGTATCACAATCAAAATGCATTAGTACAAGATGTGCTTTTGAAAAACAAACAAGTGTAATCAAGAATGCAAAGCTCTAGCTTATTCAAACTCCCTTTTTGTTCATCTACAGTACACAGCACAAAGCCAATGCACTGCTTGAATATAAAAGGACCCAGAACAATGCTTGTTACAGAATAAGCACTGAAAGCTTTTTCACAAAGGGAGACCTATGCTACTCCACATGTAAATAGTACACTTTAAAGGAAGATGAAAATGGTGGTTGACAGAGACTTACAGAAACCTTAAGTGTGTAAATAAGCCACAGAAAACAAGGATATCCTATAAAGAATGATTACGTGAATATATCAAACCAAAAGAGCAATAAAGTTATTACATTTCAGTAAAGCGTTTTCAAAGAGCTGGTAAAAAAGCATCCTTAAAGAAGGATAGGTTACAAGGAATAGGAGAGAGGGGTAGGGTCAAGATGCTGGAGGGGAAATAACAAAAAATGCTTGAGGAAGAATGGCAGGAATTAAGTGGTGGAGATGAGGAAACACTGGAAGGGGCTAGAGTGGAAGCCTATGGCAGGAGAGAGAGACTCAGAAACAAAGAGTTGTAGCAAAAAGAAGTCACATTCAAACAACAGAACACACATAGCGCAAAAAAATACTGAATCAAAACTCTGGTAGTCAGCACATAAACTGGGCCTATTCCCAAGATGCCGAAGGCTGCTTTGTACCCTATGTGAATACAGTCCCTGGAATGGACCATTACTCTGCAGTACATATCTTTATTCCCTGCTTTAAAGTTGGTGTTATCTTCGGTATGACATCACATGAACACCCCTAGACACTAGGGACAAAAGGGCATACAGGCACTTGATGCTCCTGGTCTAGCAGAGAAGCCCCAGATAAGGTCCAGGTACAAGGCCCACAGCATGTAGGTCAGCATTCACATGCTCCCAGTGTACTCTCCCCAAACATAAAAACACTTTGTAGGGTATTACATCGTTATCACAGGAAAGAAACATCACAATTGCTTTAATCTAAAAATTATAACTCTTCAGACATTTTGTTTAGCTCACTTTAATTTTAGATATGTTCAACATAATATAACAATCACTAATGTGCATTTGATCTATTATCAGTGCATATAAATTTAGACCCTCATTTGGTGTATTTAGCCTTTAGTGCGTAATGCCAAACTAATGCTATACTGTTAGAGGAAACAATGTTATCAGATGCTTCAGGCTATAAATGATCCATTAAATAAAAACAAACACAACCGCCACACAGTTCATCAATAATGACAAATATAGCAGAGAGTTTGAATACTTAGATTAAGCTATTCATTTTCAGGATTAAGCTCTTCAACGTGTAAAGCAATAACTTTAAGCCGTTTGTCCATTAGTCTTTTATTACGAGTTTAAATGCTTTGTCTAATAAACTCTCTTTTTCAATTTTCCCCACTGGCTTTACTGTATGTGTGGCAGAATTCTGTCTCCAGATGTCCCTCCTCGTATTTACAGAACCTTACATCGTTTTCTACGCACTGATGAGCCTATAGCATGGTATGATTATTTTTCCTGTATTATTGAACCTCATTATTAAGATGACATCTTACAACTTTATAACCACATTATTGACAAACAATGTACAGAAACACCAACATTCAGGGGGCATTGGGAGAAGATTCTGAACACACAGATAGATGGCAAGGGTTGGCAACAAACTTTTACAAATATTTATTCATTGACAACATGTATTCTCATCAAAGAGAGAGCGTATGAAATATTATACAGCTGGTACTTTGATCTTGTTTAATTAACCAAGATCTTCCCTATGATGGGAGGCTTCTGCCTCCATGGCTGTAATAAACAGCCAACTTCTTTCTTGCATTGTGAAATTACTGCAGCCGGTATGGACCAATACATTTTATTTAATATCTAGAGCTCTGAGAATCAATATTGATCCAGCACCGAGTATTGCACATCTCCTGCATGATATACCCAACCAGCCCCTCTTTAAACCACAAATAACGATTCATACACACTATATGCAGCATCGACTCAAGCAATGGTGAAACAAGGTAGGGAAACAAATATATACAAATGTATGGAATATTTTTCTTATGGGAAAGGTTATATGAAATCTGGAAGCCATGGTCTTCTACTTTTACCTCCATAGGATCCAATCGTACTACATACACACTGTAAGATAAATATTCCAACAGCATATTGAAATCATGCGATTCCAAATACCAGGCCTACGATGAACAATACAAGGTGTGGAGGTAACAATACATGGCAGGGGCTGGAGGGACAATACAGGGCCTGAGAGAGACATGACAGGGGCTAGGGGGACAATGCAGTGCCTTAGAGGGACAATACAAGAGCTGGTGGAGACATGGCAGGGGCTAGAGGGGACATGGCAGTGACTGGTGAGGACTATTCCTTATGTTTAGTAGACATAAAATGTTATGTAATCTACATGTCATTTTTATTTTGCACTACAAACAACATAAAGAATTAAGGAAACCTAAGTGTTTAAAAACGCTTGGTTCTGCCTGTTGTCATAAAGAAATAGCAGATATAAAGGAGTCTATACTAAGATGATGTAGTGAAGGAAAGATGATTTGTCAGGATATGTAAGTTATCTAGTTGAAAGGGAAATAATGTATTGATAGAATAAATGCATAAGGGGATCTGATACCGAGATTGGTGCAAGGTTATCTGGTGGGAAAGAGATAATATGGAAGGAGAATGGGGCATTATATGGAAGTTGGAGTAGGTAGCTTGGTGAAAGGAGACAAATTTTGTTAAAATTTGCTCGAATGCACAAGTCTATTATATGAATATAAAAATATATACACAGCGAATAGCCATGAGATTATGACCACCTGCTTGCCTTCTTCCCATAGTGCCTACTCATGGCACATGTTCTTCAGGTAAGCCATTCAAACACACCCAGCCATCAACATAATTCATCAGACCAGGCCACCTTCTTCCATTGCTCCGTGGTCCAGTTCTTATGTTCACGTGCCCATTGTAGGCACTTTGGCAGTGGACAGGGGTCAGCATGGTCACCCTGACTGGTCTATGGTTATGCAGCCCCTTACAAAACAAACTGTGACGCACTGTGTGGTCTGACACCTTTCTATCTGAACCAGAATTTACTTTGTCAGTAATTTGAGCTACAGTAGCTCGTCTTCTGGCTTTTACCACATAAGCCAACTTTTGCCTCCCACGTGCATCAATGAGCCTTGGCCGCTTATGACCCTATTGCCAATTCACCGTTTTTCCTTTCATGCAGTTTTTGGAGATGCTATGATGCTCCAGTTGTCTCTGTCTCCATGGCTGTAATAAACGAGCCGACTTCTTTCTTGCATTGTGAAATTACTGCAGCCGGTATGGACCAATACATTTTATTTAATATCTAGAGCTCTGAGAATCAATATTGATCCAGCACCGAGTATTGCACATCTCCTGCATGATATACCCAACCAGCCCCTCTTTAAACCACAAATAACGATTCATACACACTATATGCAGCATCGACTCAAGCAATGGTGAAACAAGGTAGGGAAACAATATGAATATATTATATATATCATCATACTATATATACTATATCCATGAAATCCTGCGGAAGCCTATGCGTTTTCTACTTTACACTCCACCTAGGATCCAATCGTACTACCATACACACTGTAAGATAAATATTCCAACATCATATTGAAATCATGCGATTCCAAATACCAGGCCTGCGGTGAACAATACAAGGTGTGGAGGTAACAATGCATGGCAGGGGCTGGAGGGACAATACAGGGCCTGAGAGAGACATGACAGGGGCTAGGGGGACAATGCAGTGCCTTAGAGGGACAATACAAGAGCTGGTGGAGACATGGCAGGGGCTAGAGGGGACATGGCAGTGACTGGTGAGAAC